>CAJNIZ010015136.1:877-27825 GCA_905231905.1 Symbiodinium pilosum
GTACTTAGATTCCTAGACATCTGTTGCTGGGTGCAACATTCCAGTACTTAGATTCCTAGACATCTGTTTTGCAGCACGCACTGTTGACTCTGATTCTCAGGGGGCTCAAAAGGCGGGATGAAGGTAGGTGGGGTGACGGAATTAAGCCCCAATATAATAGAACCTACAATCGGGATCCTTTAACCCACCTAGCTTTATCCCACCTTTTCAGCCCCTTGAATGTAGGAGCCTGGATGATTACCAAGATCATGGTCCCGTTTAAGGGGGTTATAGGGGATGTATGAGCTATAGTCTAAACTCCTAGTATCCCCCTTAATAACCACTATAGCAGTCCCCTGTATAATCCCTTATACAACCCCCTTTAAAGAGTTTAGACTATAGCTCATATAGAGTTTCCTCTATTGACTCTGTTTCTGCTGGGTGTTCGGCATCTTCGGAAAATCCGCTGGCAGCCTTCAATGATCTCCTGGCAGCTCCCCAAGCATCTCTTCAGGCACCCCCTTCCGATGTAGGCTAAACACCTTAATATTATTACTGTGAATACTAGTACTATATTGTTATTACTATATCATTACTATTATATTATGACTATCTTATCATTAGCAATATGTTCTATATCATTATTACTATGTTATTATGACTATCTTATATGACTAGTATTCTATTAGTATTATTTGTAGGAAGCAGCCTCTCCTAGAGCTCTATGGGAGGCTGTCCTTTGGGCAGCCTCTCCTTGATAAAACCTGTGAAAAAACTTCTGAAACAGGCTTCATTCACAGTGTTAGCCGTCAGACAGCTCACGAAGCGGAGTACAGAGAGTAGGACTCGCATTCCTAAACTATATAATATAATAGTTGCCATTTTCTTTTCCACTATTCCCATATAACCCCAATATAACCCTAATGTATTCCCTAGTTTCTCCATCTAAACAGACTAAACGGACAAATGCCAGGATGAATGCAGCCAACGTTGAAGTTTGAGCATCCGATTGCTTTGCAGATTTTCTTATGCAACTGGGCCATTAGAGAGTGACTTCTAATAACAAGCGTTTCCGGTGATACTGGTCATATTCTGTGGGTTACCGAAGATATACCTTTCATGGGTTCCCCTACTAGCCCCCTCTATACACCCCCCAGGTTCCCCACATATTTAAGGTTATTTAGGGATACTTAAGCCTAATTAAGGTTATTTACGGGGGGAACCTAGGGGTAGTATAGAGAAGGGTAGTAGGGAAACGCATGATACTTTCTTGGTGATCCGACAGGCCTGCACCGCAAGCTCGAAACACAAAGCGACAGCCTTGCTAAATCGAAATCTCAAAGCCCTCCAAACTACAAATCCTGAGCCCAAGGCCTTGAGGCCTAGGTAACATTGCGAATCCCCCAGATCTGTTGTTGCAAAGAACACTTAAGTGTTCTTCTTTTAAGGGAACTTCCCAACCCACACCCTACATATAATCGCAAATAAAACCCCTGTGGTTCTGTTCCACTCCTGGTATACCGTATGGCATGTTGTTAAATAGGCTCTTCGCAGTCCGCATTATAATGCAGTCCCCCCAAAATTTAGACTCGAGACCCTAAACCCCAAAAGAGCCCAAAACTTTATCAACGTTGGGCCATAGCGTCTTCTTGAAGACCCTTGATAACTGCTGACGGGGCAATCTCAATCTTTTTGCCCTTAGCATGCTAGAACACCTTAGTTCCCAAGGTACAAGGTACTTAGGGTCATGCAGGAGTTTTAATATGAGCTACAGTCTAAACTCCTAGTATCCCCCTTAATAACTCCTATAATACTCCCCATACAACCCCCTATATAACCCCCTCAAGGAGATTAGACTAGAGCTCATATCAGTCGTCGCTCCTGTCTGAGCAATCCAGCCACTTGAGGAACTTTCTGAGCTGGTCAAAGTACTCTGACCTTCAGGAGCCCCAGTGTCGGTATTAGGGTTTGGATGGGGGAATATCTGGGTTATGTTGGGTTTTTAGGGGTAATATTGGGATAATGGAAAACAAAATGGAAACTACTATATTAGAAACAGAAGGCCCAGTGTCAGAGATTAGGTACGTAAACAAAAATACCCAGGGTATTTCCGTATATGTATATACATATACGCAGACAAAAATATATGTATCCATGTAGTTTTACCCTACAACCTTATTGTTACCCAAATTCTTGCACCACCTCAGAAACCCTTCTCAAGGCATGGGGTGTTTCAGGTGGTGCAAGAATTTCTGCAAGCACCTAACCTAAGGAGACACTCAATGCAGCTACCAGGCGATACAGAAGCTATACATGGTATGGATTACAAGAGGTTTCAAGTTTTGTAGTGTACCTGCCAATGTCCAGAATAGCCATAGAGTAGCCATCATACTAAGTTAAGCGAGGAGGAGGAGGAGGCGAAGAAGCTAGTACGAAGCAAGAACGGCAGTCAAGACTTTCTGCTTTTGAGCGCCTCTTGCAGATCTCCTTGGTGTCTTTAAGTCTTGGAACAAATGCAATCCTGCAAAACAAGCTCTGCAGCATGAGGGTGTGCTACGGTAAATGGATCAAATCTTGCACCACTGAGGTTTCCAACGTTACTGTAACTCCTACGACTTAAGGGACTCAAGGTGGTATTGAACATTTTCACAAGATCCCCAGAAACACCTTACTGTCGTAGATAACCAAATAACCAATCATCCCAATAAGTTTGCAGTTTAGCATTTAGGGTTTAGGGAACCCTAAACCCTGAACCCTAAGCCCCCATGATTTAGCTTCTTCAAGGAATTATGAAAACGGCCCTCGAGACCAGAAAGTCATCATGACTGAGTTCGGCCTGTGATTCACCTCGATATCATTGTGGCCGGCCTGGCAGCAAACATAGAACTCCAAATGAGAAATAATCTACACTCCTAGTATCCGCCTTAAAAAACCCCATGGTTGTTCCCTCTTTAATTCCGTTCTATAACCCCCCTTCAAGGAGTTTCCACTACAGCTTAAATGGAATGTTTGTGATGGCACAGTAGTCTTCAGGTGCCTCTTGCACGTTCCGTGCTCGCTTGCTAAATCCTAAACCTTAACTTTAACCTATCTCGATGTACTCCTTAAATTTTTGCTTCGCTCTCTCAGCCCCACAGGTTCCTTATTGGGATGCTAGCTCGACGAATCGCGCTTATACATTCCCTATGGAGGTTACCTCTATCAAAAGCCCAATACCATCTGCAACACTGAGCCCTAAACCCTAAATCCCAAACCCCAAACCCTTGAATAGTTTTGTGCATAACAGTGGTCTAAACCAAGCCTGACTTCAAAACGCGGACCGCGCATCCTTAGTGACAATGATAACAGTAACAGTAACACTAGTAGTAATCATAATAATACTAAAAAAGCATTGCTTTCGAATACTAATGATCAGGCTAGCAATAAGATTAAGAAAGTGAATGAATCTGCAAACCGCCAGCACCAAAATACCCTGGAACCCCAATGGTGAACCCTAAACCCTAAATCTACAAAGGATACTTTCTTCGCTAAAGGGACCCTGCTGGGGTTGCATGATGTTGGGGGCAGGGACATGCTTTTGAAGCCAGTCAAGAAGTCCCTGTCACATGGCCAAGGGTTTAGGGTTAGGGTTTAGGGTTTAGGGTCCCCAAACGTCAGAGAAATTCCTCAAGAGCAAACCTTATCCTACGCACACCAAGCGGAAGCTGCAACATGAGCTGTGGCCAAATAGAGGCCACAAAACGTGGCGCATAGCACAGGACAAGACTAGTACAGCAAGTTGTTATCAAAAAGCAAGATGCCCAAGCATTGCAGTTAACACCTTCATACAAAGTATATTCCCCACCCCTGTTTTTTCCCTTAAGAGATCTTATATACGAAGATAAGTAGACATACATACATATAGGGGGCCATGTTAACTTTTCTTCAGTAGGGCGTGCTAAAGACTAGTGTGAAAGGAATAAATACTTGTCTGGAGTTGGCTTTCTGAGTTACTAAACCCTAAACCCTACTTCTCATGCCACGACTCTTACAATCATTTGGGTTGTAGGTTCAGGGTTTCGTGTATGAGTTTAGGGGGTGTAGGGTTCTAGCCTAGGGTTTAGGATTTTACAGTCATTCCTACGAACATGCTACATGGGAGCGGGTCAAAAATGGGGATAGCTTCTTGGGTGTCCCACTAATAAGGGCTCTAGTCTTTTGGCATCCCCCGGGAAACCAACACATCAAATTATACTTGCTTTTGGGGGTTTCCACCATCGTTCGGCCCATAATAGACGGGAAGACCCCACATATTTCCTACAAGAATGAAAGAAGCCCTGGCAATCCGTTGGGAACTTGGGTAATGGCCCGCATGCCTCTTTGACCCACCAGGGGTCGTAGCCGTACTCTTCAGGGCATGCCTTACTGCAGAGTTATCACAATGGGAAGCAATAAATACAGAAGCCTGAACTAGTAGGAATATTATCCACTTTCAAGTCCTGATGGCATTCTAATGCAAAAAACCGCGAAGCCCAAACTTCGTTCTTGAGGCTGTGCTTGAGAAATGGTCATTTCTCAAAATATCCTTCACATAATCCCTGAGGAGAACCGAACTGATCTTCACCATTTGAGCTATAGTCTAAACTCCTAGCATTCCCCTTATAGCCCGTACAATGCTCGCCTATATCACCCCCTTTAAGGACTTAAGACTGTGGCTCTTTTTGATGAATCCCCAAATGGCAATGAAGGCGGATGCCCCCATGGCTTTTTCTTCAGAAGCATAAGGTGCAATCTTGCAAATTTCGGGATTTCTTTCAAAGTGTTTACAGCAAATACAAAACGATCTTTCGGGCACATAGGCTTGTACCCTAATGTGATGAGGAAGATTCTCCTGATAACAAATGACATGACCAAGGAAGAATGTACTCCAGCACCCTCCGCGATTTACTTCAGCCCCATACATTGCGACACTGCGTTGCAAGCAAATAGTTTCCGCTGCAAAGCAAAGCAAGGTGGGAAGATTTCGAAGTAGACGGTAGCTCCAAGAAAATTCAGGCGCCAAATTGTGAGGGCTGTCGTGATCAAGCCTTCTCGACCTGCAAACTTTCAACTTGCACGTGTCTTTCTTTTTGCTCTACGGAAATCCAATCTCTATGCAACTTGTAGGGAGGGCCCAAGCTCGCCGGAAGCACCCCAACCTATCTTGCCCTCATTGCCTTTCGCCTTAGACTCCTTGTTCTTTACAACGTGCGTTACACTTTGGCACTCATTTTCGGACAACCACATACAGTGCCCAGTCGTTTCTGCTTGCAAAGCCAAGCAAGTAACGGTTCAGGGGTTTGGGTAGTTTATATAAATTGGAGGACCAAACATAGACCCCAAAATAAAATCATCATGCTTGTTATCGGGATCCAAATGGTAACCTTTTTTCGGAAACCCAAAGTTTCATGAAATGTCGAACCTCAAACCCCGAGCACCAGCTTTGCCGATCAGGGGCATCGTAAAGCGTGATGCCATGGTCGAAGGGAATCTGTAGCAGGGCTTACATCAATGGGTTTTGGGAGAATCTTTAACGGTCCCTGAGATTATAGGGTTTAGCGCTTAGGTTCTCAGTGTTCAATGGCTACCTGGTTCTAGCGGTCAGCTCTTCTATAATTCTCTCTTTTAGATGCTTAAGGGTGTAGGTTTCAGGTTGCTTTTTAAGGTTGAGGCAGGAGTCCACATGTGCCGTAGAAAAAGCCCTCGCAACCAAGAGCACCTTCTTGCCTCTCTGGAGAAAGGGAAAGCAAACCTAGGATCTGAGGGCAATGTAGCCCAGACACGTGATTAATAAACCCCCTCCCTTTAGTAGGGGTTATAATAGGGATCCGAATATTTGGGCCTTAAAAGGAGGGGGGTTTATTAATCATGGGGTCTACATAAGGGGCCTAAATAATCATAATAAGCCTTGTGAATGTAGTCTACTCTCATTCATGAAGTGTAAGGGGCTGATACCGTTGATCCACCGTATTCCTAATCCAGAGCATCCTGATATGAGTGAGGGGTTCTTGTAATCGCTCTGCGGCCGGTATTGAAAGTGGGCTGCGTGTGCTGCAGATTTGATTGCGGTCTTACACCGAAAAGCATCTCGAGGGATTTCCAGGACAGTCTCACTCGCTGCAAACAGCTATCATTGTGCTCTACATGGATCCTTCAATGCTTTACATCCTAGACCAAACACAAACTGTACACCAGTCTGGACATCAAGCCGCGAAGCCACCTCAACTTGAACATCGCTGAAGTCATAAATTTTCCACGGTTCCAGGTTGGAATCCTGAAGACATCGGACGCCATGCCTCGTTGTCGTGCGTCCCATGAATGATAAACACTGGCGACCTTGTGGAATTCAAGGGGTTCTGCAAAGGGAGGGGATGAGTTTTCGATCGGGATTGGGGAATCGGGGAATTGCGCAAAGGACCCAATGTGTCAGGTTATGGTGCTGGCAGTGCAGCCTTTCTAGCGTCGTCTAAACCTCTCACCTGGTACTTCAGCCATGATCTGCTTTACACACAGCATATCCAAAATGTGAGGCCAGCAGCCCCAAACACCAGCCCCTTGATTCGCGTCCTATCCAACCTCTGTCTAACTTCCTCTATATTCCCTAGTAGAGACCCCCAAAATGTGCTGCCTTTCTCACTCCTTGGCAGCCTCCTGGCATCATGAACCCGACATCTGAGGCTCCAGCGTGACTTTCTTTATTCTCGCCGCATTTTGGAACACATCGAACCAATAGGTGGTCTGCCAGCAGGAATGGACTGGGGGTTGTTGCAATGAAAAATGGAGCTTCCTTTTCAGGTGTCCCAGATTGCACGGCTCCCCCTTTTGAAGGCGAGATTCTTTCTATGGAAGAACTCAGTCCGGGCTGGCTTCACAGTTTGCATATGGATGAACATGCATGTTGTGCATCGTTTTTGCTTTAAATGCCTTCTTCATATAATCCTGACCTTTGCCACTGCACTACACTCCAGATGCCCATACCGAAGCCAAACTCCCAAATCCTAAGCCCAGAGACTGAACCCCAAACGCAAGTAAGGTTACCGAAGGAGGCCTGCACGAATTGGGATGCAAAAAAACCGTACGTTGGAGGGAGGACATCTTGCGCCACCCGCATATATACATATCCTAGGAACTTGGGATTCGAAGTGGCCCAGAATTTGTTTGATCCACCCTAGGGAGTGCAAACCATGCGCAGCATGAGCCTTCCTACTCCTTCTAGGCCACTCTATGTTAGCCTCTGCCAGTATGGCCTGTCCAGATGAGCCTATGCTTTTTGTGAAAACTTCTTGGATCGATTTTGGGGTCAAAGTCATAGCAACTCCAAAGCCTTCATGGAGCACAGGGACAAGAGGCGCAGGCACAGCGTGGAGTCTCTTTTTGTGACATTGTTTGGGAGCCTTAGCCCCAACCCACTAAGCTCTCTGAACGTTTACGCCTGTAACACAAACCTTTGCTCGCTAAACCCTGCTCTTGCAGGTCCCCTGATATTTGGGATTCACATTATTCATGAACATGCCTCACTAATGAGAGAGTCCTCAGCCTGAACCTTAACAGGCTTGGATCTAGGTATGGCTTGAAAGGCTCCAGGCCTTGACGTCGTGGATGACGCCCAGGCCACTCTTCATAGCACTGGGCGGGTGTTGCGGGGCGGGTTTAGGATTTTGCGCCTGGATTTCAGGCTTTAGGCCTCACTTCTGTAGTTCTTTTCTTTGTTCCTTCTTCTTCTTCTTCAGCTCAGGGTTTCGGTAAGGGGTCAAGGCCAACAGCAAAAAACAGCAAACCGACCCTTCTGTGACCTTGAAATCATGGGTCCTCAGGGATCCTTATGCAATCATGACTCAACGTGTCTGGGCTATGTCGCTAAATTAAAGAGCCGGCAGCCCTTGTGGCGTTCTCCCGTCTGTAGGCAACGCAGATACCGCATTTATCGAAGCAACGGGGCAAACAAGCGGTCTGCGGACCTTGTTGCCGGGAAGCCATGTAACAAGCATAGGAAAAAACCTTGGTGACAATACCTTTGCAGTCACAAGGGTTTCGGGCGACGCCGTCACTGATCCAGGACCTTGGCCGGGATATTACAATTCGTTCTGCAAATAAGCTGTTGCCCTGCAAAAAAAAGATATCTCCAAACCATGGGGCCCTGGTCGTGCTGCAGGCCGCCGAAAAGGATCATAAGCTCCATGTTTCTCTACGTCCGTCTCAAAGCTAAACTGTGCAGAAAACCCTCCCACACAAGGCTTACATCTGAAGACACTTTGTGATGGTTTTGGGCCTGAATGTCAGTCAACCTAATTACTATACACTTGCAAGTAGTCTTTTGATGATGTCTAGCTTTTTGCACCATCCTAGAATGAAAGATCTCCTGTTGGGGGTGTATCCAAACTCATGCACCCGAGTGTGGCTTGTGGGTCCTGAGGTTCCACGGGCTTTTATGTCACCACTAGGTTTGCAAAGTCTTTTTGACTGCTTGTCAAGTTCAATCTGGCTAGGAGTCTTTTTTAGCAAGTATCCTATCATCCTGGAGTAGCGCAGGAACTGGAAATGTCGCCAGGCACCCAACCCTGAAGCCCTGAAGCACCCCTCCAGCTCAGGCCCCAGTCCATAGACACCCTGTGCCTAAAGCCTTCAACAAACCTTGAGCGAATTCCAAAAGCTCATAACCTTACATCAACCCCCTAACCCTTCATCCGAAGCCTGGACGGCCAAGCCCTACATGCTCGCAGAGACACCCCTGGCCTATGTAGGATGAGCCCACCGACGGTCACCCGCGAAGCTAGCTCTACCTGGGATAGTAGAGCCGGGGTGTTTGAAGCTCCACACTTTTTTTTGGTGGGTGGCTTGGCATAAAGGGTTTGTGATGACTCTGCCTGGACTTTCAAAATTGCGAAAGGGGCGTGGGGTTGAATTTCCCGACTGAGCCCTCACAACTAGAAGGTGCCTGGTAGGAAAGCTGAGAGCCGCCTTCAGCAGAAGAAAGAAGCAACACACTTGCTCCGCAAACTTTGTCACGCAATGTTGCTTTATCATCCAGCAGGCGCTGCAAGTTCTGTGATTGGTGGCACCTCCTACGCCTGCATCCAACTTCTGGGGCGCCCTTGAAGTTCGTGAGCACCCGGTGAAAAAGGCCGCACATGAATTTGCGGGGCTGACATCGCAGGACTGAGGATTTCCTGGAACTGGTACCGGTTTCAGCAGCTTGAGAGTTCCTGGGCTGCAGGAAGTGCCTATGATTTGTTTGCCGCGCATGCTTGAGAGAAGTGCCAAAACAGTGTCACCATTGTCATCATCCTGCAGGCTTATGTAAATAAAGAGCACATCTTGAGCGCACATATGCGCAAATGCCTTTAAAGCGCCATCTGATGACGAATGTATGCCGCGCGCAACTGAGGCAGCAGTCAATGCAACAGGCCACCCTACAAAAACCACAGGTCCTATACCTCAGACCTCTGCATCGCTTCCTTACCAGATTCTGAACAGTACGTCGAAACATGCCTCAACAATACCCACAACAAACACAGGCTCTTCGTGCTGATCGGGTGCTGATGGCACGCTGCCAATGGACTGCCCGTAGCAGACGATCTTCCAGGGGAAGCGGGCTTCAGTCGCTTGTGGATTTAGAGGGATCTGGCTTCAGATGTCTTTAGATCGTCTATCGCAAGCTCTGCAACCAACAATAACAGACACCAAGCATGGTGCCATGTGAAACTAGGCTCTACGTTCTACAGCCAACGGCTCATCTTCATGCATGGCTGAGTCATGTTCTTGGCTGCTGCTGATGTGTGACATTTAGATTCATGGCTTGCCAGGACATGTGGCGGCCCGTCTCGAGAAGGTGGTAAGACTGCGATGCCAAGTTGACTGGCTAGGATGCTTAACAAGCATCATTACGTTCTAAGGCCAGCCTCATGGCTGCAACCGCATGTATGCACAATCGATGTTCGTGCATCTCCGCATCTGCACAAATGCGACTGGCTGCTGCAAGCTGCTTCGTCACTTTATTGATGCTGTAGAGAACCCACCAGCTGACATGCTTCGCACACTCTTCTGGCCTGAGCCTGCTCTCCGCCATCTATGAGTCAGGAAAAACTTTCCCCACACCAGGCTTGCTTTGTGGCGGGACCACTGAGCTGTGCCAACAACTTGACTTCGCACGCCGATATTACGGCTGTGGTCAGACGTGTTGAACTCGCGAGCTATCAGCACACTGTTCTGCTTGGTGTAAGAGACATCATTGCAAAGGCGCTCAAGAGTCCAAACCCAATCGGCAGGGCCCTTTGCACAGTGCAAAGGCACTCCTGAGTAAAAGCAGCGCCCACGCTGGTGCCACAGCATATCCAGCAAATGTTGGAGACTGAGTTCAAATTTCCCGCTCCACGATGCCTTTGCAGCTCTGTTGCGTGCGGTGCCCAAAAGTTGATGTGCATGCCCGCGCAGTGTCTGCAAGTAGGCCGATTCTACATCCTTAATGCATAGCTTACAGCGCGACTTTCGTTTGCTCTGTTCCTTCCGGGGTGAATGAAGGTGGAAACTTTCTGGTGGCTTCCACGTGCAGCAGCCGGTGCACCACCATTGGCCTTGCTCATCTGGCCCTCGAAAGACAAAAGCCTTTTGCCTGCCACCTTGCTCGGGACGTTCACTAGCAGCCGTTATGCTTTGTCGCAGATGCTGCAGCTGCAGCTTCGATGCTCGCACGTGGGTAAGTTGCTGTACTTTTTGCCTAGACCACTGTGCAGAGCCTCCAGAGTCCACACTCCCCTTGGTGACTGCTGAGTTGAACTCAGCGGCAATAAGGCAGTAATTTCCCTTTACGTAGCCCGTCGAAGTATCAATTCTCTCAATTGACATCCTCCAATGCGAGTGCGGCTTCAACATCTCCATCGGCACACCAGAATAAGCGCACAAGCCGCGCTGCTCTAATATCAAGTCCAGAATATGATCATACTCCACATCTGAGAGTCTTTGCTTTGCATAATCCCTGTATCGGGCTCCATTTGCAAGCCGCTGCACACCATAGCGCAAGCTTGACTTGTACGGAGGAAGATAATCACAGGTGTCAGCCTTTACGAATCTACGCCCCTTCGGTCTGCGAGCTTCAGCAACAAGTCTTGACAAGTCTTCCTCACTCCACGGCTGCAGCAGACTGCTTGCAACCGCTGAGCGTGCAGTTCTCCCAAGCATATGCTGACTACGAGCATGGGTGGTGAAGAGAGTGGTTCGCCACAGGGGCGATTGGCAAAACAACATTGTCCTGATGCATGTAGCTCCATGTCAAGCACAACAAGTATCCCTCAAAGCCGTGCGCTGCTTCCCAACGTCTTTTACTCGTGGGTCAAGACTGGAACTTTCGAGGCCTAGCGTACAGGGTCAGGGTTTGATTTTCCTTCCTTCAATCACGCAGCGTTGACAATCCTGGCATCACACTCCAGAGTATCTACCATTCTGGGATGGTTTAACAAGTGCATCCTGGATCAAAAATTGCAAGTATTTTAGTCGATGAATTGCCGGTTCTTGTTTCCTGTTCCTTTTGTTTCCAGCCTGAACCAACCAAAGCAGGGACTAGTGACTTGCTCCACCATGATTTGGAAGTGAAAGGCATCACTTCCGTGAACAAGCCCGCAGGCGCAGAACCCTGGAAGGGGCCTGCTCATCTGCGAGACTGCAGTCGTTCGACAGGTAGTGATACCTTGATCAAGACAAGTGCTCCGGTAAAGGGCTCACAGCTACTTGAGATGAGGAGACTCCTTTCTGAATCATCTGTGGCTCTGAACTTTCTAGAAACACCGTCCCTTATGAGGACAAAACATTGGCAACTGGACTGTCGGAAGATGGGACAAGAGAAAACACTTCTAAATTCTTGAGATCTTTTCAAGGCACAAAACTGCGTTGACCCTACAAAGCGCAGTATGTCTCACTGGCTTGCAATATGGGAAGACACCTGAGCACCTGTCCTGAGCCTGTAAGTTCATCACGTCAGGCTGCGCAACCCTCCAAGCATACTTGTACACTCCTGTGCAGCAGCTGCTAAGATTTGTCTGTGGATGTCAGATGCGAGCTAGCAAGTTCATGACTCAGAGAAGCCTGAACCAAATAGGTATGCATCCGCTAAAACTTGAAAGGATGTCACGTCGAGTTGTGGCCTCTTCGAGTTGGGAGAACTTTAGGCTGCTATGGTGCAAAATGCGCCACTCTGTCTCTACAAGGTCTCATGTGGGCTGGATGGTTAACGCGCTCCGATATGACTCTGCTTCGATTCGATTTGGCATGTCCTTACGACCGGAAATGTGCTGCGATGTGGGGCTGTGCAAAGCGGAATTATCCGACAAATACTCAGTTTTGTTGTGGTGGGCAGCTGGAACGATCAGCCAAACCAGATGTTCTATCAAACTTGATCAAATCTATTTACGGCCAAGGCATTAAGAGTGTCAACCCTTTTTTTGGCAAACTACTATTTCTCATAGCAAGCATACGAGCACCTGGGAGAACGCTGCTGCTGCTGCTGCTGCTGCTGCTGCAGCAAGAATGAAGCAGGTGCCCAGCAAGAATTGTGGCTGAGGTTGTGGCGCTGCTTCGATGTCGGCATAGACGTCTGCCTTTGCCCCACTACTGCTATCACGATAAGCCACAACCAGACGCTAGATCTTCTAAATGGACTGCCACTTGGGGACCGCTGAAACCCCTCGAACAAATACCAATCTAGGGACACGCCATGGAACAATTTGAGGAGTGCTAGTCCATGGCTTTTCAGGCGCCCGGGCTATTGAGGCTGGCTGGTGGAAAGCATTCGCTGCAGATCCACATCCATGCATGGACGAGCCAGCCAATGCTCACAACTATCCAGCTTGCCATGGATTTGTGGCGTAGAAATCTTGTGACATCAGCGCTTGCTTTCTAAACCGGACACTCATAAACGCTGCCAACGCTTCCAAGTCTTCTAGACACCCCCCCAACTCAGAGAGAGAGGACTCCACCCAAACTACGAACTGGTCTAGTCTCAGCATCGCATCAGGAATCTCCCCGTCTATGTCGCAAACGATACAATTTGAGATAACTGTTGAAATGCACATCACATGTACTGGACAGGCAGCATGATTACAGTCATATGGGGTGTTTTGAAATGGAGGTGCTGTACCGTAGGTGAGGGATGCATGCGGACGTGGGTGTCCTGGTTTGTGTTGTTGCAATTTATTTGCGGAGCTTCCCTGGAGACACACAGCTTGGAAGGTTGCCTCGGACGGCACGCCGCTGCTTTCACCATAGCCGGTGTACTCATAAGCCTGGGGCATGCAAAAGAGGCGCTGAGAGTTTTGTGTTTTGAGCTTAGGGTTTTGACTTTTGAGCTTTGAGCCTGGGATGTAACGTCTGACACACAAGGTTCATTTTGAGAGCAACCCACCAAACGGGGTGCTTGTCTAAATGAGGGCCCCAAGAAGTAGGGTATATATGAAAACGAGCAGTATGCAGATTTCCATCATAGATGCACTTTGGATGCCTCTGAAAGTGACGTGCACCTTTTTTGGGTTGTGGGTAGGTGCATACTAATATATTGTTGCTTTACACAGAGGAAGCCCTAAACCCTATACCCTAACCCCGTAATTTTCACCAATCCCTCCTGCCAACTATCCCACTAGCTGAGCTCCAGGCAAATACATCCACCTGCAATCGAGCGCAAAGCTCCCTGCCGGGTTGGCTTCTGAATCGTGCGGTGTTGAGGGAGCAGGTTCAATAGCAACCTAAACTGTATGGCGATGGCACAAAGAGGCTGTATGGTAGGGATTTTCTTGGCCAAGCCTTGAATTTCAAGTGGGAGTGTTTGCGCAGAGTTCATCGCAGCACAGCACGTGCATCCTGCCTGAGGTGCTGAAACATGATGCCAATATCCGTACCTATGCTGCTCGTCATCATGGCTGTACAGATGTTTAGCGATTCGGGTTTGAGGTTTAGGATGGTTCCCGGCCTCTCTGCACATTCTATTGAATCTTGAATAAATGTGGGTCATCTGCATCTGAGCTGTTCACCATCTTGGCAGTAAGGCTTTTCCAAGACCTGCTTTGGTGTCGGCGACACCATGCGCAAAGCTGCATCTTAACCACAGAATCTGTTCATAATAATTATGTCAAAAACAGTTCTAGGCATAACCACGACAATCCTACTGTGAAGTCAGGCTGTAATCAAAAAATCAAACCATTCTGGACGACATGTCTCGGCTGTAGCCAGACTAATCAGCCAGGGTACTATTGCCGTGGCTGAAGAGGAGAGTCCTTCAGGCCATCAATTCAACAGGCAATTTTTGATCAGGCCTGTATAGGGTTAAACGGTCTCATTGTTTCAGAAACATGAATGTCAGGATCACAGTCGCCTTCAGCAACCAGTGGTTCAGCATATGGGGATTGAGGCCCAGGGATGGGGAAACGGGATTTCGGCAACCTGAAAGGGGTTCTATCAGAACTACGATGGCTATCCATTCCTGGAAATGAAACCACCAGCAAGCCAGGACGTGTTCTTTTCAGCAAGTGCTGACCTGCGAATCATTCTGGATTGCTTCTGCCAACCTTCGTTCAGATCAACGCCCACGTTAAAGTCTGGGAGCAGGACCCCTTACCTGTTTCACTGCTTTTCGAGGGACCATCCGCGACAGACCGACTCCACATGCTGCTTCAGCGGTCAAGAGCAAGCACTGTACTATGCTACCGTGCTATGCTGCAGTGCCCCCCCCCTCTCCCCGAGTCTAAAAAATCGGATGCACTCCTCGAAGGTCCGTGGGTAATGATAAGTGGGCCTGGAAGCAGCATCAAATCTTTTTTGACACCGAAATTTAGTACTCATAAACCTATTTGAACTACAAAAAACTTGTGAGCACACCTTCCATCCTGCTGACACCCGCAAACCCAATGACCCGGAACTTTGTCTGGCCTGGTAATGAATTATTGAAACCATAGGAGGGTGGTGCTAGGAAGTCGGGTGCAGATTGCCCCGTCAGCGAATAGGGCATGGGGTACCTCGTAAAGCCTATGTAGGGCATCCACCGTAAATGTGAGGATGCTTATGATATGCGCCCCATGCAAAACTGGACGAGGAACCTTACAGTCGCAGCACCAAAAAAGGCGACTGTCGCCAAACATGCAACCTGTGCCAGCACAGCATGGCGTCCTAGTAGAGTCTGCGCGCTTGAAGTGGAAGCCGATGATAACGTTGCCCCTGCCCACGCAAGAGAGCTGACACGAACTATCCTTCGCACAACACATAGAAACTTTCCCTTTGTTGTTCCCTTTCTCCTTTTCAAGCCCTGTCTAGAATAACCAACAGCCGAAGTACTACGTAAATCTCAACAGTATTTCCCATCATCTTGCTTCACGAACTGCACCAGACAACAGAGACCGTAGTGCATCTGAGAAGCAAGTTGTAGGAACGCTGCTGCTGTCTTGTTTCACGGATCCCAGGAACTGGCAAAACTCATTCTTCAACACGATGATTCCCATGTAAAGCTTCTGTATGTAGTAGCCGCAAATGGACAGAACCGGTGTCCAGCCTCAAAACATAGAGAACCTGCCCCCCCTGAGAAAGGCCGTAACATCGAAGGAATATGTCCAGAATGGAAATGCATTGTGGGAATGTACGCAAGTTCTTTCTGCAACCTAGTGCAAGATGACTCATGTACGTGACAAAATAATACTACATCAAGCTTCAACAGTATAGCAATTCCTGCCTCCGCGTCCACATCCGCACAGTATCTACCACGATTCCCTGACAGGCTTCGCCGTGGAGGCTCATAGGAATAATGCCTTGGCCTAAATAATTGCCAGTATCATGTTGGAGGTTTTCTTGAGGTGCTCTATATTATGCTTACGCAAGTACTGTCCCCATGCAGTGACAATCTGCAACTGGAGGTAAAACGGAGGGCTTTGCATAGTTGTATTTTGCTCCTTGCATGTATTCGGGAATAGGTCTCAGGATGTCCTAAATTTAGGGGCTCAAGAAATGAGAGGTTTAGGGTTGACTATTTCATACCTAGGAAATTCCGAGTACAGGGGGCCCGCTACAAACCTTCGTGCGATATCGAAAGAATCATAAGTGTCTCGAAATTACATTCTACAAGTGTAAGGCTGAGGAACCCCCCTATAGCTTTCCAAGAAGTATGTACTGCCTACTCTTTGGGGCCCATCATAAGCATTACAGTTTCTTGGTTTACCAGGGGGACTCCAAGTTCGGAAACCACCCCATAGAAAATGCAGGCTTTGCTCGGCTAAATGGTTCATTCCCAAACTAGTCACCCAAACATTATGGGCTGATGTAGGGGCATGTAGAGGCCTCAAAAAAAAAAGAGATGGTTCTGGAGTAAATGCCACTATTGCTGTATTTGCAGAAGGCTTGTTTGGGAAGAAAGCTCTTCCGCAGGCCATTGGTTGCTGGTTTGCCAGGCAAACCCAAACCATGCATCCCACTTCCTGCATCTGATTGATATATGTCCCACAATATACAACGGCCTCTTATGGGGGATACCTGATGTTCGCAGTGCAAAGAGGTTGTTGAACATCCGTATGAGGGGGTCAATAGTGATGAACATCTTGCAGTTGGTACAACAGGGGCAAACACGGAGCCGCCAGCATTTTGGGTTGCCTAAAATATCACCTAACGCCCCCTGACTTAGGAGTTTTTAATGCTAGTTCAGGGTAATTGAGGGGGAGCCTAGGGGGGCTTGCGTCCGAGGGGTAGCTGAGAATCTATAGCCACCAGAACCCTGACATCACTGAAGATCTTGCACTGGCCGGCCCTGGTGTCCTTTCTGCTATGGCCTGAAGAAGCCAACAATTGAAACAGATACACCGTCTCCTCTGGTGGATTTTAAATATTAGCCTCGGCATGTGGACGCACTGTGCGTTCCCACCCACTCACCGAGGACCCTACCAACACCAAACTCTTTCAGCCCGTCCTGGAGTAGTCCAAAAACTAGGACCCCATTGTTGTAATTGCTTATGACTCAAGAGACTCCAAATGACAAACAGCATTCCTAGCCAGACTCCCGATGATTTCGTCTCGAGTCCCTGTTCGCGCCCGTTTAGCTGCGGGGAACGCTGTGACTTCTGTAGAGGCCTGAATAACTACTAATACAACTACCTCGTCACCCATCATATGGCTGTAGTCCAGTGCGCCCGAAAACCCTCGACTAGATCGTTTTTACATGCGCCATAGTCCAAACTCCTAGTATCCGCCTTCATAACTCTTATGGTAATGCTCTTCATAGTCCCCTATATAAAGCCCCTTCAAGGAGTTTAGATTATGGCTCGCATGGCGCCTAGCTGATGCCCTGACTTGTGCTTTTCTTTTGTCCTGCCTGTGTCGTGTCAATCCCTTATTAAGCACTATATTGTCCTTATTAGCTCCTTAAACCGAAACCTTAAACCCTAACACGTAATCCTAAATCTAAACCGGTACCTTTCGGGGGGATACGGTTGTAAATCCTTAAGTAGGGAGTGGTGCCACACAGCTTCCTCACTCAGCTGGCCATTGGTTGGCTGGGAATGAAGGAATGGAAACGGAAATAGAAACTACAATAATGGGTTATATAGCGTTTGGAGTTTAGGAATGGAAAAGAACATGAAGACGACTATAATGGGTTGTATAAGGACTACTATAAGGATCCGTTCCTTTATTCCCTACCCTAAACCCTAAACTCCTTAACCCTAAGCTCTAAAATCCAAAGCCCTAAACCCTAAATCCTGCCTAGGAGGGCCTTTTTAAACAAAGGGCAATTTTCAAGCGAGGATTCGGTAAGGGGTGCCTACTCTAAGCTTGGATCTTGGATACTTGAGATACGTAAGGGCTAGCTTAGACCCTGAATCCCAAATCTTAAGCCCGAACACTTATAATCCCACTTAAGTAGATAGAATATGGCTTTGGGTATATCATAATAAGATCCCCATATACCCCATATTCTATCCACTTAAAGGGGATTATAACCCTTGCTTAACCCTGGAACCCTAGGGCCTCGGCTGCTAAGTCTGGCAGTGGTGCTAAGCCATAGTCCGCCTCCACGAGAAACACCTTGCAACTGAAGACAGCTGAGTGGTTGAACTTAGCAAGAATATGTTCCCTATATAGAATACTATACCCCAAAAGGAGGATATGATCTTACTCTATATTGGGTACCATAGTATCCCCAAATAAAATACTACTAAGCTAGGTGAGGCCCAGGAGGGATGCAGGGTTCAAGGGTTTAAGGTTGCGGCTTTAGGGTCTGGGATCTAGGTTTGGGTTGAATTTCAACGTTTGGGTTCAGTTCATACATGAGGGTGGCACCATCAAGGGCATCTTATCAGGAGAGGGTGTGTGTGGCTTATATGTTTGTGTAGGGGGAACGTATCCTTCTCTTGAGATAACCCAAAGCCTTTATCCAGAATACTTTTTTCACCCAGAAGCCTAGAACCAGAATGCCCAAAACTCATTCCTCCCCCCTAACTCCTGCTCTATGAGAAACACAGCACATATAAGTAGCCGCCTCTACCTCTGTAACGCCACAAGAGATCCACGCATGATTCTCCTGAAAGCCTCTTCGCAACCCATCTGGGTAGATCCTCAACAAACTAGCTACTCTGAAAGGATATTCTTTTGGGTAGTGTAGCAGCCAGAAATATGTTCTTACGGGCATATGATGCTCTACTTATATAGGCATTATTAGGAAACGACATTGGCATTTTCGAGGCTTCTGCAGTAATCATCAATGGCAATCACCATTGGAGTTGCGGTCGGTGGATTGTCAACGTTGCGGCCCCTTTTATGGGTCCCCACGGTTCATAATGAAATGACAGCATAACCCTAAGTACACTTTACTATGGCACTATAGTCTACTGAGGTCATCACGGTGTTCCAGTATCAACGATACTACAACATGGCCCCTCATTTTCAAGTTGACTCTCAAAGAGACTATAGTATAGACAGCCCTCCAGGTCCTCCATAACTTACTTAATGGTTAAGGGATACTTCTTACAAGGGCCACACTTGCGACGGCTAGAATTGAAATAAAACTTGAGGGACTTATAACCCCACCTGGAATTGCGAGAGAGCCCAAAACGCCTTACGCAAGCAGCACGGTTTCTCAAATTATGCAAGGATGTCTACATTGATTTCGGGAGCATTCTTTCATTTAGGGGTAACAAGCTCCCCGTGCAAGAGCCCACGTGATCCATCCCTGTAACCCTGTATATCATCCCAGTTTCCATTTCATTTCTCATGTTCTTGTCCGTTTGATTCTCAATTGCTGGAAACCCAAAATCCTGCATGTATATATATGTATACACACGCATACCTATAACTCCTTTAAAGATTCTCTGGAATTCCCTATACACTTTACCGCAAGAACACTGAGGTAAGGTTGACCTCACCCTTGACCCCCTACCTCAAACCGTAAACCCTAAGTCCTAACCCCAAAACCCTAATCATCAAACTCTCATCCCTACACCCTAACCCCTAAACCTTAATCCCTAAACCCTAAACTCTAGCCCCTAAACCCTAACCCCTACACCCCAAGCCCCATCTTCTAATCCCTAAATCCACACCCCCAAACACTGCAACCCCAAACCCGAACCCATGGCCTGCCGGTCCTCAGTCACGTGGTATCCCGGCGGGCGCGGAGGGAAAAAGGCAACCTCTCTCCAAGGGTTTAAAGGTCATAGAATTTCTAGGATTTACGGGTTGGAGTCTAGGGCTTCGGGTTTGTAGAAATTGTTCAGGCTTCATGTCTGGAGTTTTGACCGACTTTTGAACGGTTTTCTGCTTTGCTGTCGTCTCGGTTGTGCTATACAATTTCTATTTACGCTGGGATTGAGGGTTCAGGGTCTGGGATTTAGGGGTACCACATTGAAATATGCGAAATTATACTTTTGCAGTTTATGCCTAGATGTTGTCCTTACTGGATGTACGCGGAATAGCTATGCAGCATTTTACTATTGTGTTCCTGGCCAGGTTCCAGTATAATGTCGACCAGAAAGCCTCTTTCAACTCTGATGCAGGTGTAGGGTCCAAGTTCTATGCGATGTTTGGGTTTTATAAGTCCTAAACCCTAAACCGTTGAGGTACATGGATTTGGCTTCAAGGTTTAGGCATTGATGTTAAGGGCTTTAGGTCAGGGTGTAGCGGCTTACCAAAGACCACAGTTTAGGGTGTAGGGTTTAGGACCCAACGTTCACCCCCCTGCATGAGCGCGGCGTAGAGCTTCGCACTTTTTGATAAGATGTGGGCCATGAGATTGAACCGGGAACCCAATTGGGGATGAAGGTTATTAGTCCCCCGTAAGTAGATACAGGATTTAGGGTTGGGGGCTTAGGGATTAGGGTATAGTCCCCCAGCAGTAGATAATATATGGGGTTTATTGGGATCTCTTTATGATATTGGGAAGTTCCACATTCTATCTACTTCCGGAAGACTATAGGTAAGGACATGTACCAAAACAAAATCAATGTTTCCTTCGGCTCGCTTATCTGCAGAGAAGACATCTTCTCTAGGTAATCCACTTTGATATTTTTCTCAACCTCGCAAACATACTTTTAGACGGAGCTCGACTGCCGCAATTCTCCCCGCATGTCCTGAAGAACCCTCAGCTCCCACAGTTGATGATTCTCCACCATTGGGACTCAGAACCCCTCAAGGATCCGATGAATGGAGCTTGTTAATACTCCCCTAATTTCCCTAATGTAGGAATGAGGTTCCAGTCTTGCATCTTCCAGGTGTCCGAGGATTTTGAATTGCGAAAACCCCCTGGTAGAGGATGAGGAAATTAGATTCCGGCCGCATGCCGTAATCAAGGTGCGGAGGGTTCCAGCTTGTTGAAAATTTGTCTGTTCCCCTGCAATGCGCAAGTGTGTTTGGTGGGAGCCTCAAGGGGACATGTTTCTGGGGCATGTGTTCTTCAGGCAAAAAAGTTCTAACACTCCTGTCCGTGGTTAAGTCTACGCGTACACATCACGCATACCCTTGAACTGAGAATATGAACCCCAGCACCCTGAGTTTGCTCAAAGTGTTTTTCCCACCCACACGCAATTAACTGGAGGAACGGAGCCATTTTCCAAGAAACGCCGACTATGAAGACATGCCTTGTAACTCCCAGAATATACTCATGTGCTTAGTGAAAAGCCTGGAATAAATTTATGAATGTGTCCTTCTCAACATGTCACTAAGCAAGGACCCTGCAATCCACCTGCAATCCTCGCAGCGTAGAGGTCTGAGTAATGACAAATATGATGATGCGCTCTATCTTTTTTGAGGTACCTTATAACCTACTGCTTTAAGAAATCTAGGACCATAATGCGGGTAAGGAGCTCAGTTTCTACAATAGTCCTTTTTCCTGAGAAGACCTGGAACCCTGATGGCCTGGTTCACCACTCTTCGAATGAGCCCTGGAACCAAGGAAAGGCAGCCGACGCAGCAAACCTGCGAGGGGCTTTGGGATAGGAGTTCGGGCTTAAGGTTTAAGAGTTGGGTTCAAGATTCAGGGCTTTGGATTTAGTATCTCCGCATAGGGGGCCTTGAAAACCTCGAGGATTTATGGGACTATGCATGGATTACGGGGGACCTTTTAAAGGATGCTATGAAGGTAACTTGGAAAAAACCCAAATTTTTACGTAGGGAGAATGAGGAACCTTTTGGGAGTCCGCCTCCAAGTGCCTTTGTGATATGAGGGCTTGTCTATTTGGTATACTTACCCTCGACGGGTCCTTGGACTTCGCCTGGTTTTTGTCCCCCAAGGCTACAATCGCAAGCGGCCTATCCAACTGCTTCAGCAATCCCCTCGCCGGCACCCCCGCGACCCTTTTAATGCTGGCAGGCAACGGAGGCTTAAGGAAGGGACATGTCTCCTTGCGACCCCAAACCTTGTACACTAGGTGGCCTGACAGCGTATGGATTGAGATTTGCATAAGCACAAAACAAAGATGGGCCCTGCCTTGCTGTGCAATTTCCATACTCGGGCATGCAAGGAGACAATCCCAGGACCGCGGGTTCCGGTTTTCGGAACACCTGCTTTTTTGCTCCCTCGCTTTCAGCTGCAAGATGTTAAACAGTCTACATGCCGCGCAAGCGGCCATTAAACTCACTCAATCCTAAGCCTCATCCACTCTCAAGCCGAAACATGCTAAACTTTAAGCCCGAAAAGCACTAAAGCTATAAACCTTAAGTCCTAAACCCTGAACCCTATAAGCCCAATACAAATTCCGTTTCATTTGCCATTTGATTGAAATATATCACGCCATGGACCCTATCCCAACACCCTAAGCCCCATGAAAAACCTACGCCGTATACTCCATCACCGGGGATGGGGCCTACTGGCGTTCCATAGATTGGCAGCGGTGTGCCCTAAACCACAAGCATAAACCATATGAACCCTGAAATCTTCACCATCTACACCTGAAGCCCTAAATCTTGCATACCCATGCGGACCTTCAGTAACTTGAAAAAGGTTTGGGTTTGAGGGTTCGGGCTTTAGGGTGCGGATTTCCGGGTTCGAGCTTTAGAGTTCGGGCTTTCGGGCTCGGGCTTCAGGGTTCGGACTTCAAGGTATTGGCTTCAGGGTATTGGCTTTAGGGTTCGGGTGTTACAGTTTGGTTCAGTGTTCCGGTTTTCAGGTTATTCAGAAAAACGTGTGGTGGAAGAGCGTCGGTTGCATCCGTTGAAATGTTTTGAACTTCATACATTTTCTTTAATGTTGTGGGACCCAATGGGCAGCTAGGTATTTTCTGTGACTTGAGGTAACTGCTCTTGGAATGAAGGCTTGAACTTGAGATGCTAAGCCCTACTTAACCCTCGTCCTAATCCCTAAACCCTAATCGTTAAACCCTAAAACCCAAACCCTCAAGCCTAACTCCTACCTAGACCCCAAAAGTATGTAAAATAATAGCCCTAAACCCATAATAACAGCCATAAGGGCCATTATTTTACTTACTTTTAGGGTTTAGGTAAACCTCAAACCCTAAACCCCCAAAAGCCCTCCATCACCAGGGCCGTTCGGCTCTGGCTTCCACGTGCGGCGCTGCGCGAAGCGCGGAGACCTGGCCTCGGCGCGACATTTTCTCGGGGTTTGGGGTTTAGGAAATAGGGTTTAGGGTTTAGGATTTAGGGTTTTAGGGTTTTGGGTTTAGGGTTTTAGGATTTAGGGTTTAGGATTTAGGGTTTAGGAAATGGTAGTTTCCCAAAATAAGGGACCCCAATATAGACCCCAATATACTATAATCCTTATTATGGGAACCCCCAAAGAAGGTACCCCTGGTTTAGGAAATAGGCTATAATGAACCCCTAAACCCTAAATAGTAGTTTCCATTTTCTTTTCCATTATGCCTATATAACCCCAATATAACCCCAATATATACCCTATAATGCCCCAGATAACCCATTATTATAGTAGTTTCCATTTTCTTTTCCATTATCCCTATATAACCCTAATATATACCCTAATTTCCAAACCTTAGGGTTTAGGGAGGTCGAAGCCCACTTGAGGTGAGGGCTGAGGATTCTGGGTTTAGGGTTTGGGGTTGTGGGTTTGGGGTTTGAGATGTAATTTTTTTGGGTTTATAGCCCCCCTTAAGTAGATAGAATATGGGGTATATCGGGACCATAGCATCTAGGGTTTAAGGTGTAGGCTTTGGAATCGAAGCCGGGCTTCCTTATCAGCTCCTTGAGCCCTGAAAGGTACATTCTGAGGGGATAGTATCATCATCCCTTATCACCTAAAACTGGGTTGCTGTTAAGGAACTTAAATTAAGTTACCATGATGGGTATATATAGTAAATAATAGGTTTTTTCCCAATATAGTAACTTAATTTAAGGTCCTTAACGGCAACCCAGGAAAGTGAGGGTTGAGGGTTGCGGGATCAGGGTTTGGGCTTTAGTGTTCAAGGTCATGGGACTGAGGATCTGAAGTAGGCACCCAAAGAGAATTATTGCTTTTATGACGCTACTGCCCCCTCCTAACATAAAATTTGTCCTCAATAGACAAAGCTTCATTGTCACGGGTGGGGGGAGGGGTGTTTAGGATTGGTATGCGGGGATGAAAAGCCCGAAGAATGACCTGACCTATATTTGGGGATGCTCTGTTCAGGAACTTAAGCTAGGTTGCCATTGTAAAGCCAGTCTACTAACTAAATTATTAGACATCCATAAGGGTGGTTGTCAAGATAATGGTCCCTTTTTGGGTCCCTATTATAATACGGCACCCAATATTTAGGGTACCTAAAAGGGGACCATGATTTTGACAACCACCCATAACATAATAGCTGCTTAGCTGAATTTTTAAGTGTTCCGTATGGAAGCCTCCTGGGCGGCTCAGAGGGACTCAGTAAGAAGATTAAATATGGAGACAGCTGGGGCTATGACAAGGCTACGGCTTCTGGGGGCTGCAAGTTTACTTACCAAGTTCGCGCGACTCCGTACGTAAAGAAGTACCAATGTTCATGCTATTTTCTCATGAATACGAGTCTTGCGCAGGATTAAGGTTCTGGACAGTTACACATGAGGTTATGATTTAGATAACTGCAGCCACGTCCTAATTTAGGGGGCTCGATAGCTGTATATGAACAATCCTCAAACAGAGTTTAACGGGAGGATTCTGAAAATGAGGGGGCTTCTCAAAGGCATTTCAAGGTTTAGGTTTAACGGATTTTGGGTCTAGGACTTAAGGCTGAGTTGTTTTAGGCCTGGTGGCTTTGGTTATGAGGAAATATATGGCCTAGGATTCAGGGATCCGGGTTGAGGGGTCCAGGGCTTGCAGTTTAGGGTTGCTGAAGGTGCGTTGTCCGGACCCATTCAAGGGTGCGGAAAATCATTCAGACTTATCAAGAACCCCGCGAGCCGTAACAAAAATGCCCAAATCATCCTGATGCCGTGGTCTTTCCAGTGCGACGATCCCAACGTTTTACCACAGGACGAAAACAGCATCCTTTCGCAGTCATAAGTGATCAAGGGTTCCCCCCCCAGACGAAGATTAGGAGGGGTCCTCCGAACGCCATTGCGCTTGTGGAGCTGGATCCCTACTGACAGGATTTTAATTACATGGGAACCCGTAAACAGGGAACCCCAACAACATAGCCTTAAGAATATGGGAAGATACCTACTAGGGTCCTTACATATATATTACTATTACAGTCCTAGTATGTTACTACTATGTTCTTGGGGTTCCCTGTTTGGGCTCCCATTAGAGTCTCTTAATTTACTGGTGCTTGATAGAGGGGGGGAGTGGATCTCTATCATAATCAATAATCCTCCTGTGGGGTGTTTCCATAAGCAGGGGGCCCAAAATACACCCCCACATACTATTATCCTTGTTTCTAGGTACCACCCAAAAAGCGGCCAAATTTGTGGAAATCCACACGTAGATATAGCTCCTTAAAAGAATCTCCATCTTCCCTTCCCCTCTCCATCAGAAGCGGCAATGAGACAACCAGCCTCCAACTTAGCCCAGGCACTCTGATACCACTCCTGGGTTTGCTTTTTGAAGGGCTGCGGGTTTAGGGATATAATCCCCCTCAAGTAGATAGAATATGGCTTTGTGTATAGTAGAATAAGATCCCCATATACCCCATAATATTCTATCTGCTTAAGGGGGACTATAAATCTAAGGTCGTAGTTGGGTCAATCCCCCATCCAGTCATGGCCACCACAAGGGACTATTGTAGGTATATCAAAACCTATCAACTCCATATTCAGAGGCTATTACTGTACCGGGAATCGACCTAAGGTCCTAGCTTTGGCCCGCAATATGGGCTTTAATTGACTTTCTATAAAGTTTCTCGCGGCATGTACAGGGAACATAAGGAATTCGGGATAAGGGGCCCCCGAGATTAAGGACCCATGCTAGGGGCCCATAGTTACCCCATCCCCGAATCCTTAAACAAAACCCTTCATCCCTGAACCCTGAATCAGAAAGCAGAACTCCAAATGGCTTCTAAATCTGTCAAAGGCTCCGCCTCCTTGAAAGACTCCTGCTGCGCATCTCTAGTGAGGTGGTTAGGAATTCAGGGCTTTCAATGAGTGTTAGCGGGTGCTTCCAAAGACCCTTAAACTCATGGGTTTCCAACTACCCCCCTATACTACCCGCCCCAAAGTGGCCATTAATTTGGGGGTAATAGACTACCCATGAAAGAAGGGATCTACTTTCTAGATACTGCCAAGCGTCTGGCTTCTTCTAGAGACTGCCACACCCCAATTGGGTGTTAGGGCTTGAGTGCTTTAGAGGGAGTAAAGAACTAAACCGGCCTCAGAACCCCACTAACGATTGTAATTTTTGGTTTTTACTAGGATTATCATAAGCAAAAAGTAAAAATATTTTGGAGGCCCCTATTGAAAGTGGCGGTTACAAAAGTTCAAAGAGGTTAGTTCATTTTGAGAACCCTAAACCCTAACCTTAAACATCTAAAACTCGCATTCCGCTGCCCGGTCTCGCACCAAGGTACTTCAAACCAGCAGTCCTTAGACTATATGAGCCATTGTCTAAAGTCCTAGTATCCCCCATAATAACCCGAAAAAAGTAGCCCCCTATATAATCCCCTATATAACCCCCTTTAAAGAGTTTAGACTGTAGTTCATATGAGCCACAGGCTGAGTCAAAACATAGGCTTATCTGAAGTTGAGGTCCAACATTATGCGCTCCTCAATGTGGGCCCTTCTAGTAAATATACTGCCCCACAAGCTACAGGAACCCGTCTTGTGCCTCTGTAATGCAGTTTTGGGGATCCGTCTTTTCTAGGGGAGCGCAAAGAGTCATCCTTTTTCCCTTTACGCTCATGAAGGTCCTTCTCCCAACCCAGCACCGAGCCGGAAAAATCGTCCAAGTAGTTTACCTCGGTTAATAAATCGGGGGCTTCCTCGAAATTAGGGCTACCCTTCTCAGGGTTCCCAACATGTTTAAGTCTGTATTGCGGATCCCTTGATCTATTGGGCCTTTTGTATGGGCCCTTAGCCCTGAGATACTTCTATAC
>CAJNIZ010015136.1:34036-49809 GCA_905231905.1 Symbiodinium pilosum
ACATCGTCATCATCATCGCTGTACAGGTGGTGGTAGTAGCGGTGGCGGTAGCAATAGCAATAGCAGCAGCAGCAGCAGCAGCAGCAGCAGCAGCAGCAGCAACAGAAGCAGCAGCAGCAGCAGCAGCAACAGAAGCAAGAGTGTAGAATTGGAAGCGTGCATGAAAGATGAAGCTGTACGTGCTGTCGCCCCTTTGCACTGCTCAAACCTGCAACCTCTGTTGGCGTGCCCACCCTGCAACAGTTGGACCAAACAAACTTTAGACAAAAAACGGCAATCCTAAACAGCAGTATAGTAATTAGTCCTTAAAGACTGTGTGTCAATAGCACGTTTAAAAAACCATACATTCATAGTAACCCTAAGCCCTACGCGCCAATCCCTCATCCTGAAGCTCGATTTTGGGACAAAGCCCTGGCGAGCCTTTGGGTCCATGATCCCGTCCTCTACGTCCTTCGTTAAGGCGCGCTTCTTCGAGACAACAATGCATATTCGGGTCAGTACATGGGCCTAGAGTCTCACCATTATCGTTTTGAGGTCTACTTGAGGTACCCGATAACATATATGGACAAGGAATCTAGAAACATAATATGGGCAGAAGTCCTTGCAAACACCTTATAACCGCAGTTTCCACTTGAATTCCAAATTGATTCTGGACTGTCGGGGTAATGTCCCTACATCCTGCGTATATAGCCCCCCTTAAGTAGATAGAGTATGGGGTTTATGGGGATCTTATTACAAGATACCCAAAGCCATGTTCTATCTACTTAAGGGGGGCTATAACCTCAAGGCCTTTACAATTCTATCTGAGCCATAGTCTAAACTCCTATTATCCTCCTTAATAACCCCTATAGTAGTCCCCTATATAGTCCCCTATATAACCCCCTTTAAGCAGTTTAGACTATAGCTCATCCTATGTCATCTCAGGCCTTTCTCCATGCAGCGTGCTATTCCTGAGAGTGGGGTGCGCTGATCTTTGTCGTGGTTTGGGTACTGCCCCACCCTGTAACAGTCTATATTAGGGCTCCTATTAAGGGCCATATATAACAATAGTATGATTATTATCCAACTGTTACTGAGGGGGCAGTACCCAAATGGTGGTCATGTCTGTGGGAAAAGGTGGTCCTATTATGTGGGCTTTAGTCTAAACTTCTAGTATCCCTCTTAATAACCCAGAATATAGTCCCCTATATAACCCCCCATATAACCCCCTTTAAGGAGTTTAGACTGTAGCTTATGTGGGCTTTAGGGTTTCGACTACGGGGGCCAGGCCAAGAGTGACCCTAATTGTGACCCCCGCACTTCGAACTCTTGAAACCCCAACGCCCGAGGCCAAAATCCCTACGTAGACTCGCTGGGACTCTAAACCCTAAACCGCGTGCCTCCCTCCCCCAAAACCCGAAAGATTCTCTAAGAAGTATGCTTCAAAAAATCCTGTAAGGGATTACAATAATACCCCTCCAAAGGTACCCCCCAGATTTTGAACCCTAGGCCTTATTAAGCCCTATATAGTCCTCATAACCTTCTTAAACCCTGGGGGGGGTACCGTTGGGGGGGTACTATTGTAATCCCTTAATCCTGAGTTCTTAGATTGTCAATCCTTTTTGGTTGGGTGCCACGGTGGATCTAGCTCCCTAGACGCTAACTTTTAAACCCTACAGGCCCTTAATCCCCTACCCCCTCTCCCCAACCCCTAAGGTAAGTACACTCCGTCTATCATACGACCCGTATGGGGCGAAGGTTCCCTAAACCCTAAACCCCTCTATGGTAGTTTCCCCAAATAGGGGGACCCCAATATAGACCCCCAAATACTATAGTCCTCATTATAAGGACCCCCAAAATGGTACTCCTAAACCCTAACCCTCTTACCCCAAACCCCTCAACCCGAGACAGCCTCAGCATGGGTCTCTGCAAAGATGGCAGCCTTCCAGCAGGGTTGCAGGGTCTAGGATTTAGGGTGTAGGGGTTAGGATTTAACCCAGACCCCTGATTTACAAACCCCCTCCCCTTAATAGGGATTATAGTAAGGGTCCTTATATCTAGACCATTAAAAAGAAAGGGTTTATTAATCATGGGTCTACATAAGGGTTAAGGTTTTAGGATGTGGTCATCCTTTCCCCCTAATGACACCGCACCCGCGAGACAATATACACTCTCCCCAACAATTAACGGTCCTTTGCCAGGGGACGTTTATGATCAAGCAGTGGAGGTTTTCATTATCAGGGGGTAGGCGATTAAAAGGAAGCTTTGGAACCCCAAAGGGGATTGTCCCTTTGAAAGGAGGCTGTGTGGGGTTTCATGTCAGTTTTGGGGAGGGTACATGGTCCAATTGCCCTTATACAAGCTGAGCTAATTAGAATAGGGCAGTGTGGTGTGCAGTGAGTGGAAGAATCTCGTATTTGCCATCGCTTAGGCTCTTAGATTGCATGCATCTGTATTGTTCCTGTGCACTAGACTTGAGATCCCTAAGCAAATGCCAA
Source organism: Symbiodinium pilosum (assembly GCA_905231905.1). NCBI lineage: Eukaryota > Dinophyceae > Suessiales > Symbiodiniaceae > Symbiodinium > Symbiodinium pilosum. Next base: position 36,514 of record CAJNIZ010015136.1, read on the forward strand.
AACACAAAACTTCCTAAATCCCCCACCCCTCAACCTGTCTTTCACCCGAAATCTGAAACCCTTAAGCGCAAGATGAGCACCTGTACCTAATGTTGATCCCTGTGTTGCATGAGTTTCCATTTCAGTTTACAGTTCCTTTTCCGTGTGGTTTTCCATCCTCCCTCACCACTATATCCCCCTACACCCGAAACCCCTAATACTAAAGCCCAGCCCTAAATCTGAACCACCAAATTCACGTCCATCCCAGACACTCAGAAGATCCACAAAAAAGCCACGCGGTTTGGGGCTTAGGGTCCCCAAACCTGATCCCCTTGCTTAAACCCTAAATTCTCAAACCGCGATTTTTTGGGATCCTTTTGGGCGCCTGGGACCCTGACACAAATTCCTGAACCCTAAACCCCTAAACTATATGTCGAGGCACTAGGCCCCCCCGCGTTCGCTCTGCGAGCTGCCCCTGTCAAGAGTTGGGGCTTAGGGTTTAGGGCTTAGGGTTTAAGGGCTTAGGATTTGGGTTAAGGGTTGATGGAAAAGAAAATGGAAACTACTATTTGGGGTTTATAATCCCCCTTAAGTAGATCGAATATAGCCTTGGGTATATTATAATAAGATCCCTATATACCCCATATTCTATCTACTTAAGAGGGACTATAGGGTTTGGGGTTTCGGGCATGGGCTCTGCATTGCAAATCCAAACGGTTGACAAGGTTCCTTTCACCTGCCCGTGTCCCCTATATCCCACATGAGTAGTTTCTTTTTGGTGGTTGAACCTAGTAAGATTATATTCCTTATGTAAAATACTATACCCCAAAAGGAGGATATAATCTTACTCTATACTGGGTGCCATAGAATCCCCAAGTTATATATGCTACTCAAATTTAGTCTTGGTTCTAAGATTGAAGGTTCGTTTCCCGGGGCTTCAAGCCTCTGAACAGCCTTCTGCCCTGTTTTCTGTGTCTCTCAAAGAAAGTTGAGGGCGATCTGTGACAGTTATACTTGAAACAATCTCAATTTCCGGCGTGCTTGAGTTGATAGGGTTTTGTCCCGCTGCAGGCGAGCCTCTAGGAGCCTCCAGGGCTCCACTTCTGCAGTTCAAGACCGACTCTCCAAAATCTTGAGGGTTCTATTGGGGTTATATTGGGATAATGGAAAATAAAATGGAAACTACTATAGTAGAATAGGGTATATATTGGGGTTATATTGGTAGGGGTTTCAGGGGCCTAAGGCCCCAAGATCCTTCCAAGGGCTCCAGGCACCGCCCTCTGTCAGCCTAAAAACACGAAGGCGTCCGGGCCCCCCGGACAAAGCGGATCCCTGGACATATCAATGCGTGGGGGAACCCTAATCCTAAACCCTGAATCTGAAATTCTAAAACCCTAAAACCGCAAACCCAAACCAAGGCCCAGTTAAGCGTGAATATACACAATGGTAGAGAAGGTTTAGGGTTTAGATCGTGGGATTCAGGGTTTCGGGTTTGGGGTTTAGGGGTTGTGGCTTGAGGTTTAGGGTTCAAGGTTTTGAGTTTACGGAATATTACCCCGGTCGTGGAGAATCAAATGGACAAGAAGATGCAAAAGACTATGGACAATGAAATGGAAACATGGATGATGTAGTGATTCAAGGTTTATGGACCAGGCAGGGAATATTACAAAACACTAGTCTCCTCGATATAGTATCTTTAAACGACTATACTATAGTAGTCCCCTATATAGTCCCTTATATAATCCCTTTTAAGGAGTTTAGATTACAGCTCATATAGTATTTATAAGCGACCCCTAAACCCTAAACCTTGACTATAATACGTTACCTGGTTATCATTTGAGCAGTGGTTTTTTGGTGTTGAACCTAGTAAGATAATATCCCTTATATAAAATAGTATACCCCAAAAGGAGGATAGAATCTTACTCTATAATGGGTACCATAGTATCCCCAACTAAAATACTACTCATTTGGGTGTTCCCTGCCTTGCTAAATGGAAGCTCTTCCATGAGACGGCTTCGTGTTTATCATGGGTTTAGGGTTTAGGGTTTCACGATTTGGGGTTCAGTGCAACTGGGGGTGTGGGGCTTTAGGGCATTACTTGGAGGCCCAGGGGACTTAGTAACTGCTTATAACTGGACTTATAACCCTACTTATAATTTCCCTAAATGTGCTTATAGGGGTTACCCCAATTATTTGTAGGGTTATAATCCCAGTTATAAGTAGTTCCTAAGCCCCATGGAACCTAAACCTTAAACCCCATACCCTAAACCCTTTGTATCCCTATAGCCCCCTCTAAGGGGACCTAAGTAGTTAGTAAGTCCCATGGACCTCCAAGTAGATCTTAAGGATCCTACTGCGAAGTGCAAACTGCTGGGTGTTCCTCTCCTAACTTCTCAGATGGTCACCTTTCAATTATAGGGTTTAGGGTTCAAGGTTTAAGGGTTTAGGGTTTAAGGGTTTAAGGGTTCAAGGGTTTAAGGGTTTAGGGTTTAAGGGTTTAAGGGTTTAGGGTAGGATCGTGTATGCTGGGTCCTGCCCCATCTATTAACAGTCCAAAAAAGGGGTCATACTAAGGGCTGCATATAAGTATCTTGCAGGTATTTCCCAACTGTTAAGGAGTTGGGGCAGCATCCATCGTATATATCCCAAAAAGGCTAAAGGCTATCCGCCCAGCTTTTACGTTGTGTCCTGTAGTCCTGTAGCAATCAATAAATGTACAAAAGCATGAACCCTTCTACAAACCCTAAACCCCAAACAAAAGTCAAGGGTACACAAATCTGTACAAATGCATAAAGGCTTCTACAAAGCATGCCGCAAAAGCCACATAACATCCCAATATAACACCCATACTCCCCCAGTTTCCAACTTATTTTCAATTTTCTTTTCCATTTGATTCTCCATCATAGGGGGATGATATCCTAATATAACCTTAATATTAAGGGTATACAAGGTCAACGTAAAAACACATGGAGCAGCTTCTGGCCTGAAGCCTTAGCTGGATTGTTGTTAAAGAATGCCAATTAAGTTACCATAAGATGGATATAAAGCAAATAAGAGGGCTTCCTGATTATAGTAGCTTAACTTAAGTTCCTTGACAACAGCCCAGCGAGAGTAGGAAGTACTAAAACTAAGCCACAGACCGCCCCCAAGAGCCTCCAAATGCCTCAGTTCAGCTGCCGGCACATGAAACCCTAAATCCTGAACCTAAACCCTAAGCCCTAAACCCTAAACCCGAAGCCCTGAGCCCTAAACCCTAAGCCGTAAACCCTAAACCCTAAACCATGTTGGGCTCAGGGTCCATGCTCTGTATCATTACACCTCCCCAAAGTAACATGCAACCTGAAAAGAGGGCGTGTGGTACTAAAGAAGCCATGTGGGGTTCCATGTTCATTAGTTGGGGAGAGGGTCTCTCATTTTCTTTGAACACTGTGACTACTATCCCTAAACTTTGCAGCCAACCAGTTGGGACTTTTAGGATTTAGGGTGTTGAGGGTTTAGGGTTTGGGTATCCTTCTACTGGTGCTTGATAAATGGTAGTAGCCCTTGTATCCCTTGTTGGGCTGTAGCATGGACTGTAGCCGGAGCCGAGAAAAAACCGGAATAATTTCCAGGGCTCTCAAATTCAGCAGACGCTTTGTGCAGTTCGTTAACATCGAAGTGTCACCCAGTATTGCGACGGCCACGTTTTAAAGGTTCCTGCCGAACGAGTAGACAAATTAAACCGTAAACCCTCAGTTCCAATTACCCCTAAGCCCTGAACCCCGAATCCATTCTGGAATCTCGTCCCCCATCATAAACATCCACACACCTGATTATCAGATAGTTCCATGGCGAGACTCGAATACCAAAAAGGGGAGTATTTACACGGGGTGGCCTTCTTTATAAGAAGCAGAAAGCGTAATCGCGAACACCAAGCTAAGAAAAACGCTTGAAACCTCGAAACCCTAACCTTAAGCTCCAGCCCTAAGCTCCAAATTCTCAAGCCCAAGAATGCGGCCCAACAACCGCATCAGTCGGCTCGCCACACCGCGGCGCCGGAATGCGGACGCAACGCAGATGTAGCCTCTGATAGAACATTAGGGTTTTATTGGGGTGACACGGGGATAATGACAAAGAAAATGGAAACTACTCTAATGGGCTACATAGGGTATAGAATATGGAGTTCAATGAGTTTTATAGGGTATAGAATATGGTAGTTTCCCAAAATAGGGGGAACCCCAATATAGACCGCAATATACTATAGTCCTTATTATAGGGACCCCCAAAAAGGTACCCTTAATTTTGGGAAACCCCCATATGGGCTTTAATGGGTTTTACAGGGTGCTGAGGGATCCCTTCCTTCAGTAGTTGCTGCTAGATAGGCTACTCTGGGAGAATGGAAAATAAAATGGAAACTACATAGTATATTATGGAAACTACTATAGTATATTGGGGCTACATTGGGATAATGGAAAATAAGACGGAAACTACTGTAGTATATTAGGGTTATCTTGGGAGAATGGGAAATTTAAGGGGGTTATATCAGGAGAATGGTAGAGGGATTAGGCTTTAGGGTGGGCTGAAGGTTTCAGGCACAAGGTCAGCGTTCACTTTTTGTCAAGCGTCAGGGGTGTTGCGAGCAGCTTAACGATTTGCATAAGGCCTCTCTTTCCCAATAATCAGGGCTAAAAAAGTTTAAACTTTATTATAGAGACCCAAAAGGGAAGCCCAAAAAGGTCAAGTTCTTCCATTGGCTAAGTAAGAGGCTTTATGGAGTTTAAAGGGACTCCACTGGGAACCCCAAACCGGGAACCCCAAGAATATAGCACTATATTCTTGGGGTTCCCGGTTTGGGGTTCCCAGTAGAGTCCCTTTAGAGTTGGGAGCGGCGTGCAGACTTTTTCTTGGAATTTGACAAGGCCTCAAGAGGGGAGATTTTGTTTCGAGGCACGGGACTTCAAAACCCTCTTGCGTCGAGGCAAGTGGGAGTGTCCATAAATGGTACTTTCCCAAAATAGGGGGACCCTAAAATAGACCCCAATATACTATATTCCTTATTATGGGGACCCCCAAAATGGTACCTCTAATTTTAAGAGACCCTCAAATATGGTGCCCCCCCACCCTCCCCCCCATGTAGGGAGCCTGGAGGATTTGAAATGTACTTGCCGTTGACTTGCTATGAAAGTTTGAGGTTTGGGTTTAAGGATTTAGGGCTTAGGACTGGAGGGCGTGCGCGCAGGGCTTTTTTTTGTGTCAGAGAGGGAATTAGAGTATGTGGAAAGTCTTGTACTTGTCAAAAGTTGAAAATGCATAGAACAACGGTGAACGGAGGCATTACATTTACATCTTGCAAGATCGCATCAGAATCGGGCAAGACTGCTTCAAAAGGGTGCAACTCGGGGTGAATAGAATAGGAGAATATCCATGTTAAGTTGGGTTTTAACAGATTTTAGAAGGGGCGCAATTACTCCTTGGGGTCGCGGGAGATACGGCCATCCTTATTAAAACTGTCCCAAGCGGCTTCATTACAAGCAGGGAGTTTTTCCACATACTAGGGGCAAGAGATTCATGAGCGCTAAGAATCGCATCTTGGCGCAGTTTTCTTGCTCCTAAACCCTAAACCTTAAACACTAAACCCAGTGAGCCTTCATAGAAAGCGCCCGCATCCCTGAAGTCCGCGAGCGGCTTCAGCGATATCATCAAAGTCCCGAAGGCATTACGGTGGATACTAAAAATCCTGCATGACCCTAAGAACCTTATACCTTGTGAAGAATGGTACTATAGTATACTAAGGTCATGCAGGATTTTAGTATCAACAGTAGTTCAGCATCCACCCTTCCTTTGAGTAGTTCCCAGAACTAGGGGTACCTTTACGGGGGATCCCTAGAATAAGGACTATGTTATTTGGGGTCTATATTGGGGTACTAGACCCCAACATGCTGTCCGAACCCTTCACCTACAGCTGCCATAAACAGCCTGCAGAACCCTTCCCCGAAAAGTGGATTGCTGTTACGGAACTTAAATAGGTCACAATAAAAAGGGTATATAGGGTTTAGGGTTTAGGGCTACACTATACTAAGGAACCCCTATTAATCACTACATACCCATGTTCTGGTAACTTAATGTAAGGTCCTTAACAGCAACCCTAAACTAAAAACCCAAAACCCCATAAACCCTAAAGAAAACTATTGCTGCCGTCCAGTTGCTGATGAGGCAGTGGTTGCCTTGGTGCAGCCCCGAGCCCTAAATCCCTGGGTTGCTGTTTAGAGTTTACGGTTTATAGTGTTTGCGGTTTATAGGGTTTAGGGTTGGCCCTCAGAACCATTTGGAAAATGTTCGTATATAGGGGGGGTTAAGGTTTAGGGTTTAAGGCCCTTTATGAAAGCCGTTCAGGAAAATGTTAAATGTCTCACGCGCTTACTCAGATGTTGCGCTTCGTACTTTCAAGCAGATTAGGTGCAGAATCCAAGAGCACTGCGCATGAATGGACAGACAGAAGAGCGAACGATCCATGATTATCCGGTCAATATGTGGGAGTTTCCCCAAAATTAGGGATACCTTTTTGGGGACCCCCATAATAAGGATTATAGTATATTAGGGTCTATATTGGGGTCCCCCTATTCTTGGGAACTAGGATTTGGTGCTCATGGCTCTTGCCTAATTGGCATACCCTATATATCACTATATAACCCCATATGCCTATAATACCTCTATGTAATGCGAATTATTGATTGTAGCTCATGTGTACCTTTACTGGGCTGGTTTTCAGGAACTTAAATTAAGGTACCAAAGCAAGGAAACCCTACTACTTACTGACATTCATATTTTGACAACTTAGCTTAAATTCCTTAACAGCAACCCAGTTTAGGAGTTCTCTGGTTCCCGCCCCAAGAAGCGCTTGCTCTTTAGCGGTATCAGGTTGGGGCGAGAATCATGGCCCTGATTGGGGTCACGGAATGGTTACGGGTTTCATACATCAGGGCTGCCTTTCTGGGGGTCCCTGTAACAAGGGTTGTGATATTCGGCGATTTTTTATTGGGGCCCATCTTTTTTGAAAGCCTATCTGTTTAGGAGTCTTCATGCGACCAGAGGTGAGTTAGTCTTAGGCCCAAGGAAGTAACTAATCGAGTTACACAAGTGAGTTTTCTAGTGAATAAATTTAGCAATATAAGTAGATAATGGCCACAGCTAAAGCAAACAAGTGGCTCTATTACTACAAAAAGACCCAAAGGTAGCGCTGTGTAGTGAAGAGACTTCAAGCTGTACGGGGAATTTAAAGATAGATCTGGAGTTACCTCTGATTACATACAGAGTCAGAAGAAGTAAGATTCTGACAGGTTTTAGTCATATTATCCTGCAAGGTCGACGAGTCATTGACCTTAACAATCAGTGTGTTTTTTACATAAATGAAGTGAGTGAAGTTCCATGAAATTGAATGTGGATATACCACATCCATTCTGTCCATATGTAGCCCACCAATCTAGCATCAGCCATTGCAGCGGTCGGAGGTCTCATGCTTTGGGCCAGCGCATGTTAGAAAACAAGCCCTCATCACTAGAATTAGCCGCATTTCACAGGAAGCCCGAAATCCTGAAGTCATGAATCCGTAGAACCTGAAAGCTTAAAAAAAACACTAAAACCATCTCTCAAACCCCAGACTCGAAAGTGCATATTTTCTTGCTGCCCAAGGACCTCGCGGATAGTACCTCGAAAGCGTAACTAAGGCCCTCAAAGAAGCTTGACTTACAGTTCCCTTAAGTGGGGGTTTAGGGTTTAGGGTTGCGGCTTAGGAGGAATATGGATTTCTCGAAACCATGAAAAATGCCCAAATACACAATTTTCTATCCACTTAAAGGGGGCCATAAGGTTTTAGTTGTTGCAGGGCTTAACGCCAATATTGTCAAGGTTTTAGGTTTGATGATTTAGCATTCAGAGCTTGAGGTGTTTAGGATAGCGGGCCAGGGGGTTTAGGCTCTTTTGGGATTTGGGGTTCAAGATGGTTCAAGGGTTTTTAGGTACTTATGAGTGGACGCAAGTTTCAGTGAGGGTTTTGCGTGTGAGGATTCAGGGATTTGGGATTGACGGTTTTAAGTTTTTCGCGGTCAAGGACATTCCTCTCCGTCCATGTGGTGCCGTCTTGAGTTGCAAGTTGCCTGGAAGGGCACTTGAAAACATCATGAGCTTCTTAGATAGGGCAGACTCAGGTAGTTTTGAACGTCCCACCGGGAAAAGATGTAGAAGCGCTTAGGGACCGGCGGACAAGACTTTGAGCACGATGGCTGGGATCTCTGCGGTGTCTTGATGCAAGAACGCACGAAGCTCGACTGGAACCCAGGGCCGGGAGTTGTCCTGGTCCAAACGCAAGAGAGAATGTTGCCGACCCACGCTTGTGTCCAGTGAGTCTTGCCCATGTATCGATACACCGGTCGTTTTGCCAGGCACCCTCTTTCGCAACTTCCGATGACACAGTTCTCAGCTGGAGCGGATCGCCGTGCTGACAGCCCTTAATGCTGCAAGGCTTTGGAAGATACTGCCAAGATGATCCAACTAGCAATCGTCAACACCTAATCTCCTTTCCTTCGAGCGTTGTGTATTACGTGCAAGGTATTGTATGTACATCATCTCTCTCTCTCTCTCTCTCTCTCTCTCTCTCTCTCTCAGTCTCAGACCACCCGAGTGAAAAATGATCTGATCCTCTGTCCACGTCTGTGACATTAGCGTGGTTACCAAGTGATGACCCAGTTCGTTATTAAGGCACCTGCAGTCTGTCTGAGAGTCATTGCGCTGGGGCCACAGGCAGCAATTTTTTACTCAGCCACATGACCAGGATAAATATCATGCAGGCCGGACCTCTGCGAGTGACACTTTCAGCAACTTGGGCTTGCGCCGGATGAAGGGCTGCAGCCGCAGTCCCGCATGTCTCAGAATGAAAAATCTAAGCGACTGAATCCAGAGGCCTGAGCCCACAATTCTATTCTTCTCGTGTGCGAGCCGTTGCTAGATTGTAAGCTCTAGCCCTTCTCCCCGAACTTCTGCAGTGGACCCCAGCCACTCTACTTCCTGCTTTGAAGCAAGTTTCATACAGCCGGTGCGGGGAAATCTCCCTCGAAATCCAACGAATCCAACGATCGAAGATCTCTCATCCCCAGCCCCTTGACTCTAAATTTGAAGCCCGAGAATCTCATAGCATGCGCAGCCGCCGAGCTCACCGCCGACGAGCATGGTAAGAACGTGGAGCTCCTAGTGATCTTCTTCAAGGGATGCCGGGCTAAGACGTCCTCTCTGGTGTGTAGGATGTGTGGTCTAGGCCTTTGGGGTATTGCATGTAAGGATTGCGGGGTTGCTCCTCGATTTTGCGTTGGGCAATGGAGTGGAGATGAGCTATACTCTAAACTCCTCGTCTCCCCCTTAAAGTCCGTATAATGCTCCCGTATATAATCCCACTTTAAGGAGCTTTAGACTATGGCTCATATGCGGACTGCAAGACCATGTGGAGCATAAGCATTTGCAACTTCAGGAGGTAGAAAATCTAAAGCCCCTTAGCAGCTCCAAACCCCAATCTTCCTGCTAGTTTGCAGGGAAAAGGGAATATAATCCCTATGTAAGTCCTATAGGATATATTCCCTTATTCCCTACCAGGCGTAGAGAATTTACGACGGTCACCATAAAGAACTTTGCAACACTGACCTCGCGATGGGGGCAACCAACGCTTTTTGACTGCAGTCACTCTTGATCATCAAATAGGACTTCATTTCTCAAAATTGATTGGGTAGTTTTCGTAAATACAGGACACCAATATCGATCCCAATATACTACAGTCATTAATAGCGGGACGCCCCAAAGAGAAGCCGCGAATTTATGGAAAGCTTAAACCCCTCAATATCACTATATACTCACCCATAGATCCCAATCACTATAACCTTCCTTCACCTATTAAAGGGGCCTTTTGTTTATAGAACTCACCGCTCGAGGAAATCACATGTCAGTCTGCAAAGGACTCCGAAGCCCACCAGAAGCAATCCCGCCTTCCAAAAGAGCTCATATAGGTGTATACAGGGGAATGTACAAGGACATGGAAAATGAAGACTACCGTATTATTCAGGGTTTACGGCTTATAACGACCTGGGTTTACGGCTTATAATTCCCGCCCGCCCCCTAACATGTAATGGTACAACATTGGGCATATCACATGCATGCGAGCGTGTACAGTACCTGGAGTCACTCAATGAAAGCTCGAAAAAGGGCAGTCCGGATTCAGACCGTCGACTTCTTGCTCCAACGCAGTCTGCATAGTTTCCAGGTCCTTATATGGGAGTTTCCTAGAATCAGGGGTACCTTTTTGGGGGTCCCCATAATAAGGATTATAATATATTGGGGTCTATATTGGGGTCCCCTTATTTTGGGAAACTACCATATCAGCTTGCTGTTGACTAAGCTGGGTGGGGGAGTGAGTATTTAGGTTTCCGAAAATCTTGTGGTTTACCAAAATAAGGACCCTAGTATTTTGTATTTAGGTTCTTTATTTGGGTCCCCATACTTTTTGGAACCGACCGTATAAGTACTATAATGACTGTACACACAGGGGTTCTCTATCGCCATAGTTATAGGAATCAATTTTTCCAATCTCCATTCACATGGTCGTAGCCCGGTGCCGTTCTTTTCCAACACACAAAACCCTGAACCCCAAAACCCCAAACATTTAACCCTAACCCCCAACACGCAAAACCCTAAAACCCCAACCCCCACAACCCCAAGACCCTAGGAACTACTATTCAGGAGGGGCTATTTGTAGACTGGAGGTTGGGTCCTGCCCCACCCCCCCACACACAGTAAGAGCTTGGCTACTGCCCCCACCCTGTACCCATCTATATTAAGGATCATATGAAGGGCTATATGATATGTGTAGTTTATGAATATCATCCAAGCGTCACAGAGTAGGGGCAGTCCCCAAGTAAAAGCCTATAATAGGGGCACGAGTAAGGGCTGAAGATGATCTTAGTGTAGCTATTCTCCAGCTGTTACTGGATGAGGGCACTATATGCTCTGATTCAAGGGACCACGCATGGACTACAAAGGGACCTTGGGGGTCTCAACTACAAACACTACATGGATAGTTTTGGGAATCTGCCTTTGAATCATCTGCGTTTCGCAAGATCACAAGTGCTTTTTGGGACGGTATCTTGAACATCTTCTTGCACAAAAGCTGCGTGTTCTCACCCTGCAGCTAGACTCGCTAGACATTCCCTTGAAAGGCATCTTATCAAAGCAGAACCTGGGGCATGTGCCTTGCTGTGGATACTGCCCCGCCCAGCTACAGTTGGATACTACTTAGAGAGCAACATACTTACATTTAGCCCTTAAAATTCCCCCTCTTGCGAATAGACTGGCGAGGGGACAGTACCCAAATTATGCTGCATGTCAAACTGGAAGGATTGCCAGATCTCTGAACACCATGCCGCTTAGGACACCTACTAAACGTGAAGCGTTTAGGTACCTCTAATACGAATAGGGGAACCCGAAAAAAGTTAAGGGTCTAGAGTCCTAGCTAAGCGCCAAGGAGTGAACACCCACGCTACCCGAAACACTGACAGCCCCTGCAACGTGTAGTGCCTTATGTATACTTCATGATTGCGTGTCTGGAAAACCAAGCAAACATGGGGGCCCTCAAGCACAAAATCATTCTAAGTCGAAACTCCTTTCTCCCAAACCCTGTTCCACGCGGCACCTATTACATGAGCTACAGTCTAAACTTCCCAGTATTCCTCCTAACAATCCCTATAATACTCCGCTTTATAATCCCCTGTAAGCAGTTCAGACTACAGCTCAAATACTGTAGTAGACAAGGGTCATCGAGTTCGCCTGGCACCGGAAAATGCACTTGAAGCAACTCTGCCTAAGCACGGATCCGGTTCAGGGTTTAGTGTGCAAAATGCAGGATTTGTAGCAGTTTGATACAACCACAAAGCCTTAGGTAATGTAGTTATATCATATCTACCTATAGTGTGTTAACAACACAGGCCCCATCCCAGTGTTCCCATACCATCCAAGCTTTTCCGTCCTAATCTTATCTTTGCCATCCCATCTTTACCGCTACCATGCAGGATTTCTTCATGAGCTTGCGAGGCTGGGTACGTCTCACAGGTTCTGATGGAAGCCTTATTACCTACTATATACCCATATTATGGTAACTTCAACTAACTTCCTTAACAGCGACCGAGTCATGGGCAGGATGGATAATACGACTCATGTGGCATCCTGAGCAGCGTTCTACCACACGGAAAGCCTTGCTGCTGAGAAGAGAATCAGGGAATAGACTATATAGTTTAGGGTTAGTAGGGAGTAAGGGAATACCTTATAGAGGGATGATATAAGGATCAGATCCCTTTATTCTGTAGAAGCCTTTTCGTAAGTCATTGGGTTTTTGGTATCATGTAAATAGCAAATTTGCCATGCAATATTGCATATTAGGTTTAACTGCAACTCAAACAAAGAGTCATATCCAATGAGGACCTCTGTTTACGTTGTTCTTTCTGGTATGCTTTCCCGCAAGTCATGCTAGAGTTTCATATGGTGCCATTTAAAAGAAAACGTGCAGGTGTCCTAGCCTCAGAAGAACCCCTGTTCACACACTCATACCTAGGTTCCATGCTATGGACTGAATCCTGCGCTACTTAAGATCACCAGAATATCATTCCTCCTAGAGTGGAGGGTTGTGTGGGTACACAAGGTGGTACAAGATTTCTTCCACCCAGCGTTGCAGCACACCTCGAAACAACGACTCATATGGGAAACAGACATCCCCATCCTAGATTCGCATCACCCCGTAATCACACTTGAGTAGTTTTTTGGTGGTTGAACCCAGTAAGATTATTTTCCTTACATAAAATGCTATACCCCAAGGAGGACATAATCTTACTCTATATAGGGTACCCTAGTTTTGATATTCGCGGCCATCAGCCAGTCCAAAGCTTCTGGACTGGACAGGGTACCGCAGTATCCCCAAATCAAAGACTACTCACATGCAATTCCCACCCTCCCAAAGTCATAGAATTGTTGACAAACATCGGAGCTCTTGTTGATCTCGCAGCCCATCCTCGACCCTCATCCGCAAACCCAAACCCGCAACCCTAAACTCAAAAACCTTAAGCCGCAAGTCCTCGAAGCAGTATACCCCAGGCCCTGCAAGTGCTGAGGCCCCAAGCCCGCAAGCCATGAACCCGGAACCCTGAATCTTTTAATCCTAAGCTGCAAAGCCCCTACTTGGAGGCCCATGGGACTTAGTAACTACTTATAACTGGGCTTATAACACTACTTATAAATTCCCTAAATGGGCTTATA
>CAJNIZ010015136.1:53158-82070 GCA_905231905.1 Symbiodinium pilosum
TAGTAGTAGTAGTAGTAGTAGCACCGCTACTTCTATTACTACAGCAGGGTGGAGGAATCTTGAACCTTCTGTCCATCCAAAGTAATTCTTTGATGAGTATTCTGTTTTCTCTTTCGCCGTTCTGGGCCACTCTCCTTGCTGCTTCTATGCTTCTCTTCAAATCCTTACAAGTCCAGGTTTGGCTAACCATCTTCTCAGTAGCAGTATGGTCATTGCTGTGTCTTCATGGCCCTGCGTGAGAACTTGAGATATCTGCATTTCTCGGCATAAGTGGCCTTTGGGGGGCTGTGCTAAGGCCGGGGCTGTCCCCAAGCAAAACCCGTTCGCAGTGCTCGGGATTCCAACGCTATCTCGGAGTAGTGTCAGAACCAGGTAGGTACAACAGTCAACTATTGTGTTATGTGAATGTCATATAGTCACACAAGTTCGCAGTGCTCGGGATTCCAACGCTATCTCCTAGTAGTGTCAGAACCAGGTAGGCAAAATAGTCAACTATTGTGTTATGTGAATGTCATTCAAATATGTATATATATGTATATGTACATATCAGTAGCTATAGGACTTTAATCAACGAGGCGTCCAGCCTCAAGGTATTTGGAACCCTCTTGCTCTCCCGCAGACCCCCTCTCAGACCACATGTGAGCGTCCAAGGTTCCCCATGGGATTACATGGCTTATACATGCTTAGCTTCGAGACTCCTAATGTTGACGTCATATTAAGAACTACCCCTACATCTATAAAAAACCCGAGCCCGGAACACAATTAAAACTCCCCCCACAATTATAATATCACCCAAACGTAGATTTTTTCGGGACAACGATTTTAATTCGATTCCAATCAACTCTAAATAGGCTTTCAAATCTACATTTCTGGCATTATTATTCCGGGGGTCTCCGGGACGGAGATAAATCAATCGAGGGGGGGGGAGGGGGGGGATTTATCAATACGAAGTCAACATTAATCAACTACAACGTCAGAACCACTATGGTGCCACCTCGCAGATCGTAAGCACTAAGCCCCTCCCCTCAAACAATCCTTGTAAGTTTTGGGCTTCTGTAGTAGTTAAGGGGAATGTAAGCCACTCCCTTGAGCATCAGCCTCTCTTCATCCTAAAACACAAACCCTAAACCCTGAGTTATCACTCATCAACCCTGAACCCTGAACCGTCGTTTCAAGGTCCTTCACAAGTGTTTGAAGAGAGGGGACCCACTCCTCTGTTTCCTGTCCTACGTTCCTGCGTTGGGAGTTGCGGAATTCCAGTATCAGCCGTAGTGAACCTGGGTGCACTTTGGGGGGTGCAGAAGGAAGGATTACATATACCCCATAATAACCCCAGTTTCCATTTCATTTTCCATTTTATTTTCCATTTGATTCTCCATTATAGTAGTTTCCATTTTATTTTCCATTATCCCTGGGTGATGGAGGCCCAGGCCCTGAACACCTCTCTCCCGCCTCCCGGCTCAAGGGAAGGCCCACCCGCAGCAACAAAACTACCAGCAGGAACCTAAGAAACTAAAGCCAACAAAAGCTTCGGAACGTGAAGTTCTTGAGATGTTTCGTGAAATGCTCGCTCTCCATTATTTGTATAGTCCTGACTGGGCTGATTCTCGAAAGGGCGCGCGATTATGAAGAGCTACTTACTTTCGTTCAGGGCATGGGTCTATCAGATGTATGGGTTGGGCAGTTCTCACAATTATGTGCCCCTCTTGGTTATAGGTTATATCACGGCACCTAATAGTTAGGGGTACCAGAATGGGACCTTAATTTTGGGAACTACCCGGTAGAGATTGCGGTCTTGAGAAGCCGAAGGTGCAGCCCTTGATCTGGGTTGGTGGGTTACATAGGGGATTATGTAGGGGTTTAGGGGATTGTATAGGGGACTACTATAGGGCTTTTTAAGGGGGATACTAGGAGTTTGGACAACAACGGCTCACATGCTGATGGTACACCCTACCTACGCGGCTGGTTGAAGGGCCCTGGAATGCTCCAAAGCAAGCTATTGTAGACCCGTTATTAATAAACCCCCTTTTAAGGGCCTAAATATTAGGATCCCTACTATAATCCCTATTAAGGGGAGGGGGTTCATTAATCAGGGGTCTGGGTTAGGCTGTATACCCAGATCTGCATCAGGGGCACTGATCCAACAGGAATGGGGATTCAACTTAGTTGGGGACGGTCCATGATTAATAAACCCCCTCCCCTTAATAGGGATTATACTAGGGATCCTAGTATTAAGGCCCGTACGTAAAAGGAAGGGGCTTATTAATCAGGGGTCTACATTAAACCCTGAACCCTAATCTCTAAACACTACTGCCTAATCCCTAGAGCCTACCTACACTCATGGCATAGGCCGCGCACCTTCCACGGTGGGCGGCGCTTAAGCCCCTCGACATCAATGGCGCAGGTCGATCCAGCACGCTCGCCTGCCTTCCCACAGCCAGGGGTACTGAATCTCTGGTGCCCGCTGGCTGGATTTCTCCAAGGTGGATCCTGGGAAATTGTGGGGGTCTAGGACCTCCTCTGCGAGCGAGTTTTGGGAATAGGGGCCTTGAGAGGCCTTCAGGGGCGTCAGCAAGGGGCCTAGAAGCTTCCAGGGCTTGAAGGGCAGACCTCAGAAAGGTCCTTTTTCTAGGGTCGTTTGCATGCCCTCTCCCAGAGCCATGTGTTGGCTTCCAAAGACAAGAGCAAGCGACTATAAACATATTCAGGTGGTTGACCAAGATGGACCTCACTGAGTTTAGGTCCTAAACCTTAAAAGGAGTAGGTTTGGGTGGCTTGGCCGCCTTAGACGCCGTGGGGGTGGGTGAACATGTTAGATGGCCCCTCACAGTGAGGCCATGACAGCACCTCGCATGCAGCCATGCACTTGAAGGATCACGCGTTGACACCTAATCTTCCCTAATCATCACTGCTTGCACGGTAACTTGCAGCAAATCCTAATCCCTGACCTTGAACCCTAATCAACCCTAATCCCTAAACCCTAGTCCCTAAACCCTAGATTCGTCGTCCTCGGGTTCCTCATGGGGTAGAAACAAGGCAGGGGGTTCAGGCCTGAATAACCGGGTCGCTGTCATTAGGGTTTAGGGATTTGGGTTTAGGGTTTAGGGATTAGGGTTTAGGGATTAGGGTTTAGGGATTTAGGCTTTAGGATTTAGGCTTTAGGATTTAGGAACTTAAGCTAAGTTGCCATACTGGGGCATTCGGTTTAGGGTATATAGGTTTAGGGTTACTATCATAAGGAAACCCTGTTATTTACTATATACCTCTATTACCGTAGCTTAGATTAAGTTCCTTAACGAACAAGTGACAGCATCTGAGGTAGGACTTTTCAAGTTTGTCGCAGCCTCTAATGGACGCCCCGAAGTAATATTCTTAAGGAAGCCAAACTAGACTCAGCTTGAACCATAACGAAACTCTTTCTTACTGTTGACACTAAAATCCTGAAGGACCGCTCATACTTTCCGAGGTATGAGATACTTAGTTAGGATCATGCAAGATTTGCGGTATCCACGTTGTGTACTTTTTAAAGAGACTTCATGTGTCTATGAATACATGCCATCAGTCTTTCTCCAGCCGAACATCTCAGGGGTATGAGTTGAAGTAGTGAATGCATACCTCACATCCGTCCCTGTGTTTTTTTCGACCGAATCAAACAAAATAACAAACAATCTCCTCATGAAACACTACAACCAAGTTGAATACCATCATCTTGCCTGCGTCTCTCCAAAGAGGCCACTAATCCCCTCCCTAACACAAATCACCCTTCACTCCGTAATAGTAGCCACCCCCTCAATATAGTACCATCATATATTAGCGAGATTGCCTACTGCTGAGGGGTGGGGTGGCGGTTTTCTTGGGGGGAGGGGATGGCAGCAATAAAAGATCTCGGTATTGCTATCCCATAGTCACTTGAAACATGATCAAACTCACAGATCCCACAGCAAAAGCCGTCTAAATTTCGCAGACAGCTCCCCAACAAGTCCTAGGTGAGGAACTTTAGAGAAGCCCGTGGCAGCCAAGTTTTCATGTAAGATTTGCCCGATGAGTCGCCTTTTGGCGGTCGTGGCGGGTGGCGCAGCAACCAACTAATGGCACTTCAGTAATTTCCGCTGAGGTGTGAAGTAAGTGAGATTATGTTCTTCCTGTAGCGTACCCCATTTAAACAAAGAGAAAGCACCCTTGCTCTATATGATAATTTCCCAAAACAAGGGGACCCCAATATACACCCAAAATGTTATCGTCCTTATTATAGGAACCCCCAAAATGGTACCCGAATTTTGGGAAACCCTAAAAACTAAAACCCTTTAAGATGCCTTGCTTGCACTGACTCGTACTTTGTCGGTTGCCCAAAGTTGCGAGTCGTTTCCGGGGACCCTTACAACAAACTCCTACAAACTGCTGAGTTCAATCCGCTCTGAGCCCAGACTTTCCTTTTCCCAAGTCGAACTATAGTCCTCCTTAAGTAGATAGAATATGGCTTTGGGTGTATTATAATAAGATCCCTATATACCCCATATTCTATCTACTTAAGGGGGACTATAACCGCAAGCAAGCACATCAGGACGATGAAGCACTCACAAGACGGGACTTGGCCTAAATGTGGGATTTCCCAAAACTAGGGGTACCTTATTGGGAGTCCCCATAATGAGGCTTATAGTATTTTTGGGTCTATATTGGGGTCCCCTCATTTTGGGAAATTACCAAATTGCTGTTCCCCAAAATGGCGGACAATTGCATGGGGGACCATACCAAGACCCCACTATAAGGATCCATATTGTGATGGTTCTAGGGACGTTCGTACGTAATTCTTGACAGGGACCTCTATCATCGCCTGTGGCCCCCCTACATCCCTAGTGTCCCCCAAATTTACTATAAAAATAAACAGATATGTTCATGCCCCTGTTAGATTCCTGCGTTTGCTTTGGCACTCTGCCAGTGAAACTCTGAATTCAGCTCCGCATGCGGTCTACTGAGCTTGGGGCATGGAGGAAGAAAATCGAAAGTACTGAATATGATCTGAGCTATAGTCTGAATCCCAGTATCCCCCTTCATAACCCCTATGTTAGTCCGGTCCCCTACATAATCTCCTATATAACCCCCCTTTAACGAATTTAGAGTCCAGCTCATGCCAGAGTTTAAGGTTCAGGGGGCTTAGAAAACGCCAGCTCGGGTGGCTACGGGGGGTTTTCAAAAATGAGGTGTACCTTTTTGGGGATCCCCGAAATAAGGACTGTAGTATATTAGGGTCTATATTGGGGTCGCCTCATTTTGGGAAACTACAACCCTAAACCCTAAACCCTAAAACCTAAGATGTCATGGTTCCTGGCTGAGAGTGGTTCAGAACACGCGGGGCTGTGGCAGGTGAGAAGGCGAGGTCAGAAGTCATCCATGATGCCTGTCAGACTTGCCCGATTTGAACTTTCTAAGGTTTAGGCTTTAGGGTTTAAGGTTTAGGGTTGAATTTGGGGAAGTGCGGTGGATTCAAGAAATCTCGTACCATTTCGGAAACCCACCGGTATGCGGTACATAAGGTGGTACAAGGATTCCTTGATCCACAGTGGGGGAACACTAGGAGGAGTGTTGCAAAGCCTTAGGGGAGAGTGTTGGGGAAGGATGGGGGTTTTGTCAGGTTGCTTGTCCCAACGGATCCCGATGCCCGTGCAGGTTTGGAATCTTCAAAAGCTCGAGACACTACCACCAGCATCTGGATTTAATGACAATCTCATTCATCTTCATTAAATAATAAATGCCTAGCCTCCTGCATGCTCCTCGCCACAGAGCCTTTGAGCTTCTTGGCAGCTCTTTGTGCTTCGAAAGCCTCTTTGGCTTGGACCATCTTTTGAGCTGCCTCTCGCAGCCTCGGCGTTGGCTGGTCCAAGGCCTTGAAACGAGCCTAAAGAGCCGCCTCCTCTTTTCTCGCTGTGGCCAACTTTGCCTTGTAGCCAACGTCCTCCTCCGACTCCTCTTCCCAAACCTCCGCGCTTGCCGTTTCTGAAGCCTTTGCCGTCTCATATGTTTCGAAGAGAAGTCTACTGGGTGTGTACAGGCGAGATGAAAGAAACCCAAATTAGTGGTATTCTGCTTAGTGCTTATAGCAGTTTAGTACATGCTTCGCCGCAGGGTTCGTTTCAAGCATAACCATAAATCCTAAGCCCCTACGCCAAAACCCGTAAACGAAAGGGTTGGAGCTTTAGAGGCCTCGGGGCGCATATTGTCTGCAGCCCCTGTAGAGCCGCAGCATCCCATGATGGATGCATCTGCACTACGTGAGCTATATAGTCTAAGGCCCTAGTATCCCCCTTAATAAGCCCTATGTTGCTCCCCTGTATAATCCCCGTTATAGCCCCTTTCAGGAGTCTAGACTACAGCTCATGTAGGGTCTAGGTCACAAAATCCCGTATCTTCAAGGACAATATGTTGTGGATCTTGCGTGGTGCACGAGTTCCTTCATGCACCTCAGCTTTGGGCTAGGGTTTAGGGTTTAGGGATTAAGGGTTTAGGAATTGAGGGTTAAGGTTTTAGTGAATGAAGGTTTTTTGAAGTAGTCAGTGTTGGAATGCAGAGCTGCTAATGCCGCGTCTCTTCTCTACACCCCTATGACAGCGCCCAGACAATGTTGCAGTTCCCTCGCCCCACACCCTCGTACAAAAAAGTCCGAGAAGTGAAAAATGAGACACCGGACGAGCACAGAAAGCATATACGCCAAAAAGTCACACAACACCTGCATTGAACGTGGAGGCTCCTCTATGCCCACAACCCTAGAAACCTTGACATATGAGAGAACTGGGGTTATTGTCTGCCCTGGAGGAATATAAGGTATGCTTGTCAAAGCCTAAACCCAAACTCTCTATTAGTTCTTAGGATTGTAAGTAGCAGAAATTGAACTTTCGTTTCAAGGAGCTTCCAGTAAATCCAAAACCCTACACCTCAAATCCATCCCAAAGCATAGGCTCAAGCCATAACACCCTAAATACATAACCCTAAATCCATTCCTCCGTTCCCCCACGAACCCACCAATAACCTACATGAGCTATAGTCTAAACTCCTAGTATCCCCCTTAATAACCCCTATAAATTCCCTATATGACCCCCCAAGTGAACCCTTTTAAGGAGTTTAGACTACAGCTCACATTGTTGTCCACGCGCCTTTGCTGCGATCTCGCTCTTTACCTTCCTCCCACTGCGGCATCAGCCGAGGTTCCTAGCGTTTGTGACTTACGGTTTAGGGTTTAGGGTTTCCCAAAATTTGGGTGCCCTTGAAAGGCAGTATAGGGTTGTTTGGGGTTAGGATTTCCCAAAATTGGCGGTACAGTTTGGGAGTCCCCATGATAAGGACTATGGTATTTTGAGGTCTACATTGGGGTGCGCCCTATTTCTGGAAGCTACCGTATCTGTGCCCTGCTCAAGGCTAACACGGCATGGTCTAGGGTATAGGGCTCAGGAAAAAGATATAAGCCCTAAACCCTAAACACTAATCCCTAAACCCTAAACCCCTAAGCCATCTTGAGCAGGGTTGTGATCCTTGTTTCCATGCTAGTTGGGGGGGTTTCAGGGCATGTTAGAGCTGGGTGCACTGCAAGTGCATCCTAATGTCTAAAGTCTAAAGTTTAAATTTAAGTCGTTCGTTTCAGAGCTTGTGTTGGAAAATCAAAACAAATGCCAGAAAGATTCGGGAAAGTCACAGAGCAAGCCAGAAAAAAGTCAGTCCGAAAGTCAGAAAAAAGTCAATCGCCAGCAATAAACGCAACAGGGCGGAGGGACAAGACCCGAGCGACGTGCTTGCGTGGCAGAAATTTTGCGGAATCTGACTTTTCATCGGAAAAAGCCGGAAAAAAGTCAGAAAAAGTCAAGAACAAGTCGGAAAACACGCCAGAAAAAGTCAGAAACACGTAAACAAGTCAGAAACAAGTCAGTCAAAGTCAAGAAGCAAGTCAGAAAAAAGTCATGAAACATGCCTGGATCGGGTCACAAGACATCGCCCGCAATGTGGTGTTTGACTTTTTCCTGACTCTTTTTCAAACCTGAATTCAGGCATCACGGTAGACAGGTCTTGGTTGGCGTGACTGTTTTGTAAGTTTTTATTCGCACACCTTAACCCCAAGGAACAGCTTTTCCGAACGACTTAAGTCTAAATCTGGGGCCGAGATCTTCCCTTCAATCTGACCATGCTTAGTTGGGAGAGGCTCTCTTGCGTAGATTGTATAGAATCTCAAAATAATTAGTGTCCATCTCTCTTCCCCAATAATAATCAGGGCTAAAAAAGATTAAACTTCATTATCGAAACCCAAAAAGAGACGCCCAAAAAGGTAAAAGTTCATCTAGTGGCTAAGTAAGTCATCATCCCATACCCATTCCGAGTGTGTAAGCGCAGGCAATGAACTCTAGAGCCCACTCCATGCTCTTCTTTGAGTGCACTAGGGTTTAGGGTTCGTATAGAATACATTCCCATATTTCCTAGTAACCTTAAACCCTCAACCCTAAACCATGTGAGCTACAGCCTAAACTCCTAGTATCCCCCTTAATAAACCCTATAATACTCCCATATATAATCCCCTATATACCCCTCTTTAAGGAGTTTAGACTATCACTCATGTAATTCCCGCTTCTTCCCCACTAAGCACCGGTAAGTCGAAGGAGTCCATGAAAATCTGAAAAGCTGATGCGAAGGCCTTGGAGAGTGCCAGCTTCATCAACACCTTTTGACACGGGATCGGATGTAGGGTTTAAGGGGTTAAGGGTTTAGGATTTAGGGCTTCAAGTTTAGGTTCAGGGTAGGCTTTAAAGTTTAGGATTTAGGGCTTCAAGTTTAGGTTTATGGTTTGGGGCGTTCAAAGTGTGGATTTGTTGTAGAGCCTCCTGATGTTGACGTATGCAGACTCCATCAGGGGACTTAGTAAGCACGGTTAGAACCACTAAAAGCCACATAGTAACCCCAACTATCATGCATGGGTTGCTTGCGTGGTCCGACAGACTGAAAACTGCCTTACCTCTACCCAAGGCGAGGAAAGTGGCAACTAAAGTCCCCTTTGTTGTTTCGTTTGGGGACCATGAAAACCGGATGCAGTATACCTTTTTCCCAATGTCGTGGAAAGGGACTTTTCTCGTTTGGCGGTGCCCCTCTGCAAAAGCAAAGGCCATGGCTCCACTTGCCACCGCCTGACAGGCTCCGGATCCTCTCCAGCTGCCCTGGGCAGAGCATCCCACCCTCCTTCCAGCGAAGGTGCCGTGGGCATTGCTCCTGCTGCGCTTCTTTCTTGGGAAGCCTGGCTAGGGCTCCCTCTTATTCACCTAAACTCTACTTGGAAGCCCATGCGACTTAGTAACTACTTATAACTGGGATTATAATCCTACTTATAATTGGGGTAACCCCTATAAGCCCACTCAGGGAACTTATAAGTAGGATTATAAGTCCAGCTATAAGTAGTTACTAAGTCCCATGAACCTCCAAGTAGATCCTAAACCTACTTACGAAGTTCCCTTGGCCCTCCGAGCCCAAGCAAGGTCTGGCAAGATGGCAGCCTGCAGGATTCTTGAAGGGCTTAGGGTTTACGGGTTTAGGGTTTAAGGGTTTAGGGGTGAGGAGTTTCCCAAAATTCGAAGAGCCGTCGGTTTTTCAGAGCTTAGTTTTTTTTTGACCGTCCCTGTGCTAAGGATGTTACTGTTGGGGGGTATGTAACGTGATTCAGGGTTTAGGGTTTAGGATTCTGGAAGCAGTCATGGTTCATTGAGTTATATATATATATACACACACACACATATAGCCCTTCTTATGACCCCTAATATAGACTGTTACAGGTACCCAACCTAAGGGCATCAAAGACGTCAATTCCACTGCAAAGTTGCTGCTCAGCAGAAACCGGAGTTCGGGAGCTCTTTTGAGGAGCCATCCCTCCTGTCATCCGAAATTTCAACCTCCAGCCTCATTCGATTGCTTATCTTGCCATAAAGCCATGAAACCCTAAACCCTAAACCCCAAACCCTAAAACCCTGAAACGTAAAACCCTGAAACCCTAAACCCGAAAACCCTAAAACCCTGAAACCTAAACCCCGCAAACCCTAAAACCCTGAACCCTAAAACCCTAAAACCCAAACCCTAAACCCTAAAACCATGAAACCTAAAACCCTAAAACCCTAAAATCCTGAAACCTAAAACCCTTAAAACCCTAAAATCCTGAAACCTAAACCCCTAAAACCTTGAAAACCTCAAACCCTGAAACCTAAAACCCTAAAACCCTGAAACCTAAAACCCTAAAACCCCGAAACCTAAACCCCCCAAACCCTAAAACCCTGAAACCTAAACCCCTAAAACCCTCAACCTTCAAACCCTAAAACCTAAAACCCTAAACCCTAAAACCCTCAAATCCCAAACCCTAAAACCCCAAATCCTAAAACCCCAAACCCTAAAGCCCTAAACCCTAAACCCCAAACCCTAAATCCCTAAAACCAAGGACTCCTGGCCTCTAAAGGCTTCCAAAGCCTGTCATGCTTGTGTCTACGTGGCACTTAGGACGGTTAACCCTTAGGTACCCAGAATAGGAATATGAGGGAATCCCAAAGGATTAAGGGTCTAAGGTCCAAGCTAAGTCCCAAGGAGGTGTTTGAGGGTCTTTCCCACCTTGACCTTGAAAAGAGCAGCCACCTATAATCTTCCTTAGGTAGATAGAATATAGGGTTTAGGGTTGCAGTCCCCCTTAAGTAGATCGAACATGGCTCTGGGTATATTCTAATAAGATCCCCATATACCCCATATTCTATTTACTTAAAGGGGACTGTAACCCAAAATGACCGAGAAAACTTGGGATCTCACATCTCTGAGTCCCTCAACCTGAAAATCTGATTGGTTCTTCGTAGGGAATAAGGGAATACGTTCTAGAGGGATTCTGTAGGGATGCCCTTATTCCCCATTAATCCTATATCCTGAACCCTAAGCCTTGCACTCCCCTGAAGACCCCGGCCCCACACAAAGCAATCTCTGCCCTCTAAAGCAGGCTTAGGGTTTAGGGTTTGGGATGAGATGATCCATGCAATACACATGTGCTACGGCAAGGTATTTCTAATATCAGGGGTGGGGGTGTCTAGTCGAAGAAGATTCTTTTCTTTGGCAAAGGAGCTATACAGGCTTTCATGGTCTTGCAAGGCCCTCGAGTTCCAGATCCTATTCATCCCATCCCCCCACTTTTTCAACCATATGCACTTTCTCCCCATCAATAAACACGCTCCAGCCCCGCGCCGGGAACCCTAAAGCTCAGAGCCTCTGTTCGCTGCGCTGCATACGCCGTGTCCTCCGGCTCCTCGACCAAGGACAACAGAACTTCTAAACATACGGCCTTAGGGGCTTAGACTTTGATGAACAATGTACCATTCTTTTGGCGCACATCATCCAATTTTTGCCAAGCGCCATCACTCCGGGGCCCGTTTTGGGGTTCCATGCTCGCCCAAGGGAAGGCAATCACCTGAATAGCAATCTTAAACCTCATAAGCCCGTACCCCTAACCAACCTGGAATCCCCAAACTCTACACAGCACCATATGCCCGAAATGCAAGCAGCCCTGAATCCAAACAGACCCTGTCAGTTTGGAGGCTCAGAGTGCCCACCAGCTGGGAATGTTGTAGGTTCAAATACAAGTTTTTTGTACAAAAACTGCAACGTGAAAATCAAACTTCTAACTTTGCTGTGAAGCGTGGCTTTAGCGCAATCACAGTTTTGTGCATATCCCAATAAGCGAAGCAACATGAAAAACAATAGACGACAAAACGAAAAATCACCGGGGCTTCATCCCGTTGATGTATTACAATTTGAGTACAGCTGTTTCATTGAGGCAGCACGAACAATATGTACAAAACACCGCAGCCATGTTGGCAACCAAAATTTCGTGGACACTTCGAACCTCACAGATTTCAAGACGCGATATTCAACCATCTACGGTGAAGAAGCCCTCCTGTTTGTAAAGTCCCAACATGCCGCTTAGGGGGTCTAAATCGTGGGATCAAGATGGGGCATCAGCAAGTTGCTTCCCTTACAGGCGCAAACGTTTGCGAAGAATGCAAAGTTTGTTGTCTTCCTTCCCGTACCGCTGAAGATAAGACTACTTCCTTATAACTTCTGCAGAACGAAACCGCATTTCCAAGACCCTGCAAAAGATCCTGAAAACAACGCCATGACCATGTGCCCCAAAATGTTTTGGTCACAAGAAGACCACCTGTGCTTTGTTGGAGATGTTCAGGTATATTGTAACCAACCAATATAGACCCCTGCTGTGGTGGCCATCAGCGACGTAAAGCATTCGGCAAACGCGCGGCTAATTCACAGTGCCAAACCAGATTCTGATCAAACTTGTGTGCCAGCACAGTTGCTTCCTAAAGCATGCTTATTCGGATTTGAACTTTCGTTGTTGCAGTACTCGGCTTGAAAGTTCGGTTGGCTGATGCATTCATCGGATTCAGGTCGGCAGGGCATACAGACACGCGTGACAAAATTGATGGTCTCACGATGCGATCACATGTACTTAAAGAGCAACACCGCAAAAGGGCGCAAGTCGCCAGATGGAAGCTGTGCATTTTGCCAAGTGCACATTCCTCAAGATTCCTACTTGCCTTTGCATGCAGTCACGCCCAAGCTTCCGCATACCAGCCGCTTCAAAAACGCAGAATAAAAACCTTCTTGGACACCTGTGGAAGAAGTGAAATAGGCGTTTTCTACTACATCAATATGCCCCGTGTACTTGACAAGTGTTGCTTTGGGCAGGTGTTGCCAGCCACAAAAAATTCGATCTAATCTTGAGGCGGCATCCCCAAATCCCGAAAAATGTTGCCGAACATACGACAGATCTGGAAGGGATCTGGTAAGATATAGCTTTTTACAGGATTTGATCCATTCAACGCCCACTCCATGGTGCTTGCAAATGGCATTGCTGAGCAGTTGTGCGGCTTGCGTGCAGATTCTGGCTGTGTATGACTCTGTTTGCAATGCGAACCTTTTGGTGATCGGTACCCGGTCGTGCACCAGTACGGATCTCCAAACTCTAAACTCTAAACCCAAACCCCAAAATGTGAACGCTGAACCCCAAAGCCTGAACCAAAAACCCTAACTTCTGGAGCTGACACCCTAAACCTAAGCCCAGAACAAGACCCGAATAATCTCCAATGCCAGGTTTCATCGCAGGCAGCCCAGACAGCAGCAGTAAGTGACCCCAGCCACATCTAGTTTGAATTCCATCAAGACCTCGAACCCTCATCTCTAATCCCTGAACACCACAAAAAACCGCTGAAACTAGTCCTTAAATCATACCAAACGCCTGCGACCCCACTAAACCCTGATCCTCAAACCCCGCAGAATCCCTGAAAACCCGTCACCTCTTGGATCACCAGGTCGTCCTGAGGCCTCCTCATAGACTCCTGGGTTTAGTGCTTAGGGTTTAGGGATGCTATATAGGGATTATACAGGGGTCATATTGGGATAGCGGAAAAGAAAATGGAGACTACTATGTAGGGTTTACGGTTTAGAAAGGCAACGCGCAGCCGGTTCTACGTTGGATGATGAAAACCTTGCCACACCTAGGATCCCGCAGATGCACTTACTCCTAGTGTATACCTACAAGTGTCTAGTAGGGAATACAGGAATATAGTCCCTACATAGTTCCTATATAATATACTCCCTCCAATATATACCATATTATAATGTAGTAGTTTCCATTTTCTTTCCACTATCCCTGCATAGCCCCAGCATATTCTCTTATTCCCTACTAACCCCAAGTAAGGTAAAAGATCTATAGCCTACAGGGTGGTGCAAGATCCGATGCAGAGTACGGCCTTACGAGGTTGGAGCTTTATCGCTTTGGGGTGTAGGAGGTTAAGGGTTTAGGTTTAGGGTTGAGTAAGGCCTAAACCCTAGGGTTATAAGGGTTTAGGGTTTAAGGTCTTGAGCCCTAAGCTCTAGGGTTAAGGGTTTAGGGTTTAAGGTCTCAGCTCACATATTTTAGAGATCGGGTTGGCGTTATCCTTATCTGTTCTCTGGGCCACACAGCTCTTCATTGGTCCGCTTTTTCTTGGTTCTCAACACACCCTCCTAGAACACGAAACGTCCCTTCACAGAGACCGCAATTCTGTATCAGGTTCGAGTATATAACGGGGGTGGGGGTTTGGAGGCCAACCCTCATGGCTGAACCCTAAACCCTGAAACCCTAAAACTGTAAACACCTAGAACCGTCCTTTCTCCCAACTCAACATGGCACCTGCAAAAAAGCCCTCTACAGACGTCTTTCCTTTCAGGTAATGCGGGCCTACATAGCAGGTATTGTCCCATATAAAAGACCATCCCCTCAAAAGAGGATACTCTGAATTGGGGACTACAGTGTCCCCCAAAAAAGTTTCTTGGCAACAATAACACATCAGCCAGTTATTACCATGGGTTCAGGGTTTAGGGGTTTAGGGCTAATTCGGGCGCCCATCATTCAGGGTTTACAGGCAGGCTTATAAGCAAATATGATTAACTTGAATCCTCAAATAGCTTCTCCTTAAACACTAAACCCTGGGCTTCCATGTCAGTTCTGGGGAGGCAGCCCCCGAGCCTCAATTAGTCTGAACCCTAAACCCAACACCTTAAACCCTAAACCCAAAACCTTAAACCCTAAACCCCATAAACCCCAAGCCCCTAAACCCTAAATCCCTAAACCCTGAACCCCAAAACGGGCGCCTGCGTCTCGAAGTTGTAGTAGTATTTCACTCCACGTAGATCGTAGAAGGCATGCCTTGCTCTTCTACTTGGAGAAGGGGTTTTAGGGTTTAGGGTTTAGGCTTTAGGGGTTTAGGGTTTAGGGTTTAGGGTTCAGGGATTAGGGTCTATATGGGGTTTAGGGAGTAGGACTTAGGGATTAGGGGAACGGGTTTAGGGATTAGAGTTTTGGGCTCAGGGTTTGAGGATTAGGAGTTACCTATATCCCACTTATACCTGCAACGGAATTATAACCATACTTTGGGGACTTAGAGGAGTTACAGCTTGGCTATACGTACAGGAAGACGGTTGTAAGTAGTGCGCCCCTCCGAGTAATGAATTGGGGGGTTCAGGGCTTGAGGGGTCAGGGTATCCCGGTTTCAGGGTCTGACACAACCCTGCTCCTGCTACTGTGTAGTTTCGGCCAAAACCGCAAAGCATCTCAAACAGAACTTCAGAACTTTCTTATTGGTGGTTAGTTCGAAATAAAGGGATTATACAGGGGTCCCCATATCACATCATTCACTTACATTCCCTACTAAAGCTTCCGGAAGCTTGCTGGTTTCAAGGCTCGTTTGAAGCCCAAGGGGCCACTTCTCCCCAAGCGTCGTTTCCAGTGGTGCTGGCTTGGAGAATGTCTCCTTGGCCTGCGCAAAGCTGTTCAAAGGGTGAATGGGGTCCAGGGTTTAGGGGGGTAATATAGGGATAGTTATATAGGGTTATATAAGGACTATAGGGCATATATAAAGGTACAATAGGATAATTTGCTAGGGTTATATAGGGTTTAAGGCTGAAGCCTCCTTTATTGGAAAAGGTTGAAGGGATCCGGGGTTTAGGGGTCCCAAGCTCTCGATAGCCTTTGGCCATCAATAGCGGGTGGGGGCTAATCTGAGCTCTCTCAGTTGGCTCCTTACTTCAGACATCTGGGCAACCATTACGTGAAATGAGCTATAGTCTAAACTCCTAGTATCCCCCTTAATAACCCCCATAGTAGTCCCTTATATAATCCCCTATATACCCCCCTTTAAGGAGTTTAGATTAGAGCTCACATGAAATATGAAGGGCAACCATTGCATGAGCTGTAGTCTAAACTCCTAGTATCCCCCTTAATAAGCCCTATAATATTCCCCTATATATAATCCCTTATATACCCCCCTTTAAGGAGTTTAGACTATGGCTTACCTGAAATAAAGGCACCTTCAGTTCATATCATCTTTGCTAAGCTCGTGGCTCTGTCGGCCTAAACCGTACGCGGCAATCGAAGCAGGGGATGCTGCTGGAGGTCTAGGGACTATAAGAGGATTGTTGGCGTCTCTTTGAAGGAGTGTATGACGACTATCTGGGGCTTTCCCAAAAGTAGGGCTGCCCTTCTGGGGGTCCCTAGAGTAGCGGTTGTAGTATAAGATTTTTGGGTCTAGGCTGGGTTCCCTCATTTTCTAGAAACCGCTATTTTAAGAAACTCATAAAAAGCTGAGGGGCCACACACGTGGCAGGGAGCTTGCACTCCCCGCGCCATCCACACCTTAAGCCCCGTGTTCCAGGCGGTCATACCTACAGACTCCCAAACCCCTACACACCCGCAGAGCCCGGTAAGATCTTACAAGCCTTAAGCCCTAAATCCCATATGAGCTATAGTCTCAACTCCTAGTATCCCCCTTAATAACCCTTATAGTAGTCCGATATATAATCCCCCTTTAAGGAGTTCAGAGTAAATCCCATATTGTGCAGCCCTAAACCCTTGGCACTATCACTTCCCCCCCTCCCCCAGTCCCTGCACGTCCCTCCGACACCAGCCCAATAACCTTTGTCCTTCATCCCAAAACGCTGAATCCTACAGCTGAAGAGGCCTGGATCCTTTAATAAATAGAATATAAGTTAGGAGGACCCCCCACCCTGTAATAGTGGTATAATAGGATTATAAGAGGGCCCTAATATGATCCTCATTATCCCTTATAGTCACTATTACTGGCTGGGGGGTCCACTTAAAGAATATAAGACAAGTTGTGGCAGCCCGGCTCACTTGTGAGAGTCATATGAACCATATCTAAACTCCTAGTATCCCCCTTAATAAGCCCTATAGTAGCCCCCTATAAAATCCCCTATATAACCCCTTTAAGGAGTTTAGACAATGGTTCATATTATAGTCACAGGGTCCTTGTTTTGATCTCCGCGCCTGATCCCGGAACTGACCTATGTACCTTTCCCTACATCCTAGGTTAAGGGTTCATGGCTCATCGCAAGAACCATAACCCAAAAACCTAAACAAACCAAATCCTGAGCCCACACCCTCCAGAAACCTTAAACCCCAAATCCTAGACCCTACTTTAAGCCTAGACCCTAAATCCTAGACTCTATTTAAACCCCGAACTCTCAACCTCCCCTAACACCTGATAACAGCCTCCGGATCCACGATGGTCAGTGGCGACTCCACCTGCTTGCCTGCAAAAGCCAGGTTATATAGTAGGTGGGAACTATAGGTATGGGGTCTAGGATTTGGGTTTGGGGTTTAGGGTTTGGGGTTCGGGGTTTAGGTTTAGGGCTTTGGGTTTAGGATTTGGGTGTAGGTTTTGGCGTATTGCGGATACTCAAAATCCTGTATAACCTTATTATTAAGGTCATGCATGACTTTCGATAGCCACCAAGCCCAACTAATGGCCCATAGTAAGGAGCCAGGAAAAGCGAGGGGGCCTGTACTGAAAATCCTATGGCTAGGACCTTAGAAGGCTGAGAGCGTTTAGCCAGACAGGGTCTTAGCCGTTGATACGCGTTAGGACTCAGGTTGGGTACTTTCCCCACCCATTAACAGTCTAGATCACGGGTCCCCAATATAACCATATTGTAATTATTATCCAACTGCTACTGAGGGGGGCAGTACCCAAGTTAGGATTCAGGTTTTAACAACTTTGGTTGAATGTTTTGGGTTTGCAGGTGGCACGTTTTTAGGGATTAGGGCCGGAGGAGCCTGAATCCTCAACCCAAACCCTAAAACCTAACCCTAAAGCCTCAACCCTAAACCCTAAACCGCTAAACTTGGAGTTCAGAATTTGGGGCCGACCTTGGTAAGAAATCCGCAGAGGGGACCCTTATAGTCCCCGTTTCCTTATCATTTCTAGATTAGCTATAGTCTAAACTCCAAGTATCCTCCGCAATAACTCTCGGATTTAAAGTTTAGGGTTTGAGGTCTCAAGTGTTAGTATTCCCCTGAATAACACCTAGGGTTTAGGATTTAGGGTTCAGGGTCTAAGCTCCTAGTATCCCTCTTCATAACCCCCTCTCTAACCCCCTCTAAGGAATTGAGACTATAGCTCATATGGGAGGTCGCCAAAAGCGTGGTCCCGTATTGGGTACCGCACATATTGGGTACCGTATTTCAATGGGAAACAAACGTTCACCATAATTTTGCAAGCTGCCCATTTTGCGATCCCTCCGGACCTACGACCGCTCCGTTTTGAGAAACTACCTCAAAAAATGCGGTGAAGGGACCCTAAAGCCGTAAACCCTACAGCCTAAACCCTCAAACAGGATTTCAGGGACTCTCGCAGAGTTTCCTCAACACTCATGGGTCCATTCTCGAAATCTTTCAGGGGAGCCTTGCACGTCTGCAGGATCCTCCCAATATCTTGCTTGAACCAGTTTAGGGTTTGGGCTTGAACCCTGAGCTCTAAACTAAAAGTAGGGCCACGCGCTTTAGGGTTTAGTGTTGAGGGTTAAGGCTTGATCATCAGCCTATGACATTGCTCTATCTGCCCTGAAACCCTTCCCAAAACGACTTCCGGCTGTTTACCTGGGTTCTATAACAAGCAGCAACAACAAAGTGTCCAGGACATCTCTATTCTTTAATTAATTGTAACATAAGCGACAAACCACAAAAAAGGGCAAAGCGCTAAGATCTGAGTTAAGGCCTGTAGAATACATTGGGGCAAATGGGCGTTTCCCAAAATTATGGGTACCTTTTGGGAGTCCACATGATAAGGATTAGCGTATCTTTGGGTCTATCATGGGGTACCTCGATTTAGGGAAACTACCACGTCATTCTCGACGGACCTGGTGAGAATGAAGGGACAGTCTTTCCACCGATTCACGCTTCCAGTTCCCACCCCTACAAGGAGACCCCAGCCCACAAATAACAAGTTGTCCGAATATTATGCAGTTGTACAGTGGAGGAACACCTATGCTTCATGAGGGTGGGGAAGTTCACTCTTAGACCCCAAGTCTAAAGTCCCAAAGGAGATGTCAGCTTCAGGCATCGTGCTTCTACACCCTAAGCCCTAAACCCTAAAACCCTAAACTCTTGCCTTCCTTCCGTGCTTTTTCCTCGCGCTCCAGCTTGGCCGAGCGCTTGTAGTCTATCCTTGCTGGCTAGGTGGTTTAGGGTTCAGGGTTGGGGGGTCAAAAAGGGAGGTCCTTGGGGACTGCTGCACAGGGGTCAAACTCCTAGCATCCCCCTTACGGACCACTATAATACTCCCATATAGAATCCCCTTTAAGGAGTTCAGACTAAGCTCATATTGGCAAGACAAGGAACAGAACAAGAGACACGCAACCAGATTGACTACTCAAGTGCAGGATTGCCTGAACATGAACGCCTTGTGAAAGCCAACAATTTCTCCTGTAGTCTCCTTAGACTTATAACAAAAATATTTGTAATACTTCCCTAGGTTTCTTACTATACTAGAAAGGAAAAAGTAACAATGATTCCTAAGGAGACTACAGTCTCTGTGAAGGAACACACGATTCCTCTCAAGGATGTTCGGACAAGAGTTTTCAATCTGATGACTTGGCGGAGGATGTTCGGGTTGGTAGTTCGAGGTCGGGCTTCACGACTCTTGCAGAAGACGTAAGGCGAATCCGCAGTTGATGTTTGCAAGGGCAACTCGTACAGCTGCTATGTTCTGTGTTCTGCCGGACTTTTCTGGCGTGCTACCAGGTTCAGGGTACAGGACCCTGAACCCGAAACTTTATACTCTCAACACCCTTTAGCGTTGGGGTCTGGGGGTACTTGGGAGATCAGACCCCCTGTCCAAGGTACAGCGAGGCATACTCTTTTTCGAGACAAGGCCTGTTAGGAGTGGACTACACCTTCACGCTTACACCATCCAGATTGATTTCTTACACAAAATAGACTTCTTTCGCCTCTGGAATAGCATGAAAGACTTGGCCAGGTAGTAGTTTCACAAAATAAGGGGACCCCAGTACAGACCCCAAAATACTATAGTCCTTGTTATGGGGACCCCCCAAAAGGGTACCCCTATTTGTGGGAAACTCCAAGGTTGTTTCGACAAGAGTTGCTTCGGCGCGGAGTGCCCGCGCTGCGGGCTCTCGTCCAGGACGGGAAGGACGGTTCCCAGACCCCTGGGAGGATCTAGAAAGTAAAAACCCCCATTATGGTCCCCTACACCAGTATTGATACCAAAAATCCTGCATGACCTTAGTATACTATAGTACCATTATTCCCAAGGTATAAGGTACTTAGAGTCATGCAGGATTTTTAGTATCCACCGTAGTATTAGGTAATTCCCAGGACCCTAAACCTTAAACCCTAATGGGGATCTACTTTCTAGATCCGCCCAGGCATCTGGGTTTCGGTGGCCGCCAAGACCTGGAAGTGAGCCTCGCACCAGTCCTTGCCGGCTGCCTACGGTTGCTTCCCTTGTCTGGGTTGCTGTTAAGGAGCTTAATTTGAGATACGATAATTGGTATGTAGGTTGTAGGGTATGTAGGTTTTAGGGTTACCATAATAGGTATATATATATATATAGTCTGGGTTGCTGTTCAGGAACCTAAATTAAGTCACCATATTATCCCCCTGTGCTGGAGAATCGGATGGAAAAGAAAATGAACATGAAATGGAAACTGGGGTAATATAGGGGTTTAAGGAACTTACATGAAGTTACCAGAATGGGTATATATAGTAAATAACAGGGCTTCCCCAATATAGTAGCTTAAATTAAGTTCCTTAACAGCAACCCAGTTGTTGCCAGGCGCACGAGGCAGGTACACCTCTGCGATGGCTGCAAGCAGGAGCGGCTTCACTGGTACATAGTGTCCGCCTTAAGTAGATCGAATATGTGGTATATGGGGATCTTATTGAGATATACCCAAAGCCATATTCTATCTACTTAAGGGGGACTATAATCAAAGCTCAGCACCACATTCATACCAAAGCTCACGAAAAATTCTCCTGGCAACCCTCTCAAACTTGTGTCCAGAATCTCGAAGGTCCCGCTTGCTCCGGTCTTTTTTGGTTCATAGGCAGGTCTGAGGATTGTACCAAATAAGAGGATCCAGCTAATGCTCCTGTACCAGAAGCTCAACTGGAGCAGAGCGTCTACTTGGAGGCCCATAGGATTTAGTAACTACTTATAACTGGGCTTATAACCCTACTTATAATCCCCGTAAATTGGCTTACAGGGGTTACCCCAACTATAAGTAGGGTTATAAGCCCTGTTATAAGTAGTTACTAAATCCCATGGGCCTCCAAGTAGTTCAGCCGTGCCTTCTTCGCCAGCCTTGCGTACTTTTTCCCCCATGCCAACGACCGGAAAATTGTGCTATGCTGAGCTCAGATGCCGGTTGAGGGTTTAGAGTTTGGGGTTTCATTTGTAGGCACAGTGGGGAATTAAGTCACAACAATAGTTCTTCATACCATAAGGAGACCCCGCACTATACTCCTTCTTATAAGGACGCCAGAAAGGTATCCCTGATCTTGGGAAACACATAGAAACCCACTTGTAACATGATGCTTCCACCAAAGCTTGTGATATTGTGCCTAAACCCTAAACACCTAAACCCTAACCCCCTAAACCTCTAAACCCTGAACCCCTAAACCTTACACCCCTAAAACCCCTAAACCCTAAACCCCTAAACCCTAAAGCCAAAGCTCTTCAGAGGCTTCAAATCCAGAAACTTTGGCAAAGTCTTCGCCTTCGTCAGAGCAGACAAGGGTTTAGGGGTTTAGAGGTTTAGGGTTGGGGGTTTAGGGCCTTTTGGGTTTAGGGGTTTAGGGTTTAGGGTTTCTCTAACTTACCTGGACCTGGTAGAAATCATTATTTGTAATTTCAACTGGTGATGAAACCCTAAACAATAAACCCCCATTGATAAGGATTATAGGTACCAGAAATCAACAATCGTTTTTTGGGGAGCTTCTACTCGTAGAGTTCGTCAACACTCCGTCCAACCAAAAGAAACCCTAAACCCTGAACCCTGAACCCTAAGCCCTGAACCCTAAACCCTAAATCCGAAACCCTGAACCTGAAGGAGTCGTTGTGGATCTCCCTTGGGGGGGCACCATATGAGCTATAGTCTAAGCTCCTTAAAGGGGGGTCATATAGGGGATTATTTTGGGGAGTATTCATGTTTTGGGGCTTAGG
Source organism: Symbiodinium pilosum (assembly GCA_905231905.1). NCBI lineage: Eukaryota > Dinophyceae > Suessiales > Symbiodiniaceae > Symbiodinium > Symbiodinium pilosum. The sequence goes on from CAJNIZ010015136.1 coordinate 75,238, forward strand.
TTTTAGGGTCCGAACTCCTTAGAAGGGGATTATATACGGGACTATTATACGGCTTATTAAGGGGGATACTAGGAGTTTAGATTATGGCTCATATAGGTTACACAATCGGTGTAGAAGGATCCCAAGTTGAAGAGTCCACATGACCTAGGGGTCACGGTAGAAGCCACATTATCCCCATTGCTACCCTAAACTTGGGTACAGCCCACACTCATTAACAGTTGGAGAATACTTATATTATTATGTAGAAACCTTAGTATGACCCCTATTGACTCTTCATGGGTGGGGGCAGGACCCAACCCTAAACCTTAAACCCTGAACCCTGGACCCAACCTACTTGCTAAGTCTCCCTGACCCTGCAGGTAGGTGCCAAGAAGCTTTGGATCTAAGGGTCTAACGCAAGGGCCTGCTCATTTGGAATTAGTTTTGGGGATATTTCAAGTTTTTACTTTACAGGTGTGTATGGGTGATTACTCTTCTGGGTGCGTCGTAGTACAGCTTCATAAAAGTTATACAGGAATTCTGTTGGCAATTCTTCAGGCTCCTAAAGTCAGTGAGGCATGGGAACTCCGCGGAGACTGTACAGCTTCGGATTTCAGTGTAAGCCCTCCAGGACAACAGAAGGTACCACATGATCTTCAAACTCAAAGTTTCCCTGCAAAAGATGGTAGTTTCCATAAACAGGAGACGCCAATATAGACCTTAGAAGACTATAGTCCTCATTATAGGGACAGGTTAAGGGGCTTAGGGCGGTATCTCATGCAAGTTACAGTCGATATGTCCCATAAAAATATTGGACATGGGTCCTTATGAGGGCATACAATTGGGAGTATACTAGACTACCAAAGGGGTGGGTCCCTCCTATGTCCACCCGTAATGGCACATACGCAATAATGTTGACAGAAGATCATATAATCGTCATGCACCCGTAGATAATCCCAGTTTCCATTTCACGAAGTTAAGAGGCTCAAGGGCCTTCTGAACATTCTGAGCCCTTCTCTCGGAGGATTTTGAAAATCAAAAGGGCTATCATCCCAACACTAACATGAGGTATTGTCTAAACTCCTAGTATTCCCATTAATAACCTGTGTACTACTCCACTATATAAAGCCCTACAAAACATCCCATCAAGGAGTTTAGACTATAGCTTGCATGAAATCTGAAAGGGCCCCAAGACTACCGTCCCTTCTAAGGATGCTGTTGAGCGGTTGAGTTTCGTTTGCAGGAGGATATGCTCTGTTTGGGAGAAGAAAAGCGGACCCCTAACTTGAGCCTCGCATATCTTTAATTGGGATGCTGTTTCGCTTCTAAACTTATATTCCTCATTGGACTACAGTACATACAAACCTAAGCTGCAAGTACAACAATGTCACAGAACCCTAAACCCTAAACCCCATGTCTAGGGCCCCTGGCGTGCTTGCGGTGGTAGCAATCGCTACAGTACTTCCCGCGCGTGTAGGTGCACTGAAGCTTTGCAGGCATCACCTCTCAGGAGGCTTAAGCAAAAAATCCTAGGAGGGTTTGGGGTTTAGGGTTAAGCCCTCAAAGGGATGATATGGGTACATAGGGGATATATAGGGGTTATATTGAGATAATGGAAAAGAAAACGGAAACTACTATCTAGGGTTTAGGGTTCAGCCCCTAAAAAGGGAGGTGTTCCAAGCGGATCGCCAAGCCAGAGCCTAGGAACCCTGTTGCACCCTAATGATCCTTAGTACCTAAGGTTCCAAACCCTTAACCCTAAACTGGGTTGCTGTTAAGGCACTTGAATTAAGTTACCATAATGGGTATATATAGCAAAAAAATAGGTTTGCCCCAATGTAGTAACTTCAGATAAATTCCTTAACAGCAACCAAGTAAACCGCGCGGCTCTTTAAGGCAGTACCTGCCTACCCTCCTCCAAGGACATGGCGAAGAGTGCTGGTAAGGACGTTGAGGCTTTGGCTGTGGGATTCAAGACTTCAATGCTTTAAGGCTTCAGGGGCTTGCGGTCTAGGATTAGGGTTTAGGAATTAGGGTTTAGGGCCTCAAGGCTTTAAGGTTTCAGGGTCGTTGGATCCAGCTTCATGGTCTAGGTTTACTTACTCCAGGGTTAACTATGAGCCAAATGATCCTTTAAGACTAAGAGCAAAACTCAGTCGGAAGTGAGACTTACGCATATGCGGTCTTGTTTACTGCCTTTGCAATTCCAAGCCCGATCTTGCCAGCGACACTACGGCCCACTCGTCTGCAGGCAGCAATCAGCTTGTTGAACTTGAGCTTGTTGAACTTGTGTCTGAGGGATATTATCCGGCAGCGCAACATTGACCCCGACCAAGGCGGCACTGTTGACGGTCACCGTGTCTTGAGTCTCGCCACATTCCAATGTCCCCTCATTTTAGGATGGTAAAAGTGTTTGTTGTTTTGCTCCGGCTTGCTTTTTTGTTCTGCATTTTTTTTCTGCGTGTTTTTTGATTTTCTCTATAAACCAAAGATACGCATGCAAGACGCGCCCAGGCGTGTTTTTTGCCTGCATGCGCTGCGGATTTTGCGAGAAACAGAGACTTTCTTGAACGAGATACATATTCATAGAGTTTGTCACAGGAAAATGGGAAGTTTTCTGTAAAAATCCATTTGAACCTGTGTTTTTCAGGAAAACCTCTGTCTTTCTCTAGACAACTACGCAGCGCACACGACACAAAAAAAACAACACGCCCTGGAGTGTTTTTTTTGCTCCGCATGCGCTCCCCCGCCCTCCCACTCACTCACTCGCTTGCCCTTGGCTCCTTGGTGGAAATCTCGATTTGAAGCAAAATCTTTGGTTTTAAGAAAGACCAAAAACACGCAGGAAAAAAACACGAAGAGCAAAACAACACGCGGAGCCAAAAAACACTCGTTCCATTTCAGGATTATACCTTTCATGAAACCATGACCCCTTAGGTGGAGCATTCATAAGCGGGAGGGAGGGACCCCATCATGCTAGAACCATTTTGATATACAGCCCCCAACCCTAAACCCTAAACCCCCAACCCTAAACCCCTAAACCCTAAACCCCCAACCCTAAACCCTAAACCCTCATTTTCGGAACCCTGATGTGACAAATGTTAGTGTTGGTTCTTGAACCAAGTAAGTTTATACTCTTCTTATAGAAGGGCGTATCCAAAGGAAGTATGCAATAATTCTCTGGCTTGAGGACTATAGGATCTCCAGGCAGGATCATACTTAGGGCGACTTCGCATAGCTTCCTACACCCTAAACCCTGAACCCTAAACCCTCAAAGCCCTAGACCCCGGACATCTTTTTTAATTGAGGGGTATTGAGCCTAAACCCTAAACCCTATTCTTACCTCCACTACATTGGGATTTGAAGGGCTGCCATACATCTCCATACTCCCTTCTAAGGGGTTCTGCGCTTGGAGGGTGTAAGTATAGGGCTCACAGTCTAGGATCAGGGTGACGGACGTAGTGCGTATATATAAGACGAAGAACCCCAGTTCTCTCCGCGTCACCCTAGTTATTTCGCCCCCCCCTGACCCTCCACGTATACCTTGGGTGTCATGGTTGCGTTTTAAAGGCCCCAAGTTATTCATCAATAGGTTCCCTTAACGTGCAACAAGAAGGGACGCTGGCAACTATCCCAGATTGCCACGTAGGTGTAACACCCTTAAGCGCAGCCGATGCTCTGCTGCCCTATTAGTCAGGTAGGGTTTAGGGTGCAGGGTTTAGGGTTTAGGGTACCCTGACCAATCGCACAAGTTCTTAGATAGCAAATCCCTTCGCCCTGAATGCGGAACCGTAACATTTCCTGGGCAACCTTGACCTGGATGCCTGATGAATCCACGAAACCCTTGTCGCTGCTTGCCGACATTAGCAGGAGCCCGTCCAAGGGACAACAACGTCTTCTTCAGGGGTCTACAAGAAGGGTAGCCTGAAGTAGTCGTTTTTGGCGTTTAAGAATAATACGGCACCTGAACCAAAAAGCCAATCAAGCAAGAGCGTTCCAAAATTCTACAACCCCCATATACCCCAATATGTACGCCTGACCCCTTTGACTCCCAAATCCAAAAGCTCAGAACACCCCTCACCTCTAAATCCTATATCTGCAAACCCTGAACACCCCCTAAACTCCCAATCCTGGCCTCCAAAACTCTCACATCCCTGAGGTAGATTGTGAACATTCTGGTTCCCTTTTGGGTCCATTGCCATAAAATGGGTATAGCGTAAATAATAAGCTTTCCTGGTTGTAGTAACTTGCTTCAGGTTCCTTACCAGCAGCCCAGGTTTTTGGTCCGTATCGAACATACTACGGCACCGTGAGCTTGACAACCTACTAAACCGTACACCCTAAGACCTAGACCCTGAATACTAAACCCTAAATCCTTCACCCTAAACCCTAACTACCCCTAGACCCCACCGAGCCTTGCACATGACGCAGAGGATGAAATGGTTGGGCTCGTGCGTGGCGCCTTAAGACTTCAGATTCTCACTGATCGGTATTTGGAGTTCAGGGTTCAGGGGTCAGTAAGGAATGGAGAAAAAGATCCCGACTTATGAAGACCTCTGATAGGCCCTATGCTGATTCCTTCATTCCATACAGTAAGATTAAGTGCCCAGACCCCTGGGAGGATCTAAAATTAGATCCCCTATATAAACCCATTATAACCCCTGTATAATCCTTATATAATTTCCCATATGGTTCTAGGGGATCTAATTTTCAGATCCCTTTGGGGGTCTGGGTGGTAGTTTTGTGAAAAATAGGAGCCTTTGGGGACCCTAGGGTTTAGTGCACATGGCTCAAGGTTCAGGGCATAAACTTTGGGATTACCGAGAGATTACTCAACTGGGTTGCGGTTCACGAACTTAAGTTAGCTTACCACAATGGGTATATACATATGTAGTAATTAATTTGGCTCCGCCAAAAAAATCACTTAAATTGAGTTCCTTAACAGCAACCCAGTTAAATATTGGACAGTTTGGATATTGGCAGCAGCAGTTGAAGCTGCTATATAGGTTTCAAGGAGGCAAACGACGCTGTGGTACCGGGGACGCTCATACACCAAGGCCTGACACGTAGGATTCAGGGTTTAGGGTTTCATGCCCAGCAACCCCCAACGTAATCTCTGTAAACTACCAGAAAACAGAAAACAACAAGACCAGGAACTGCTACCAGATAATTGGGACCCTAACATGGGTAGAAAAAGGGGCACATAAGGTCTAGTAACCCATCAGGCCAAACACTAAACCCCCAAAAACCCTAACCCTCACTCAGATTCCCACGATGCCCTTTGGCATGCAGCTTCTCGAAACAGCCAAGGCCTGAACACAAACTAGGGTTTAGGGTTTAGTGGTTTAGAGGTTTAGAGGTTTGGGGTTTAGAGCTTAGGTTTAGGCTTCTTCAAGAGAAACACAGGGTACCTTTGAACGTGATAGTTGTCGGGGATCATGGGGCGTTCATAGGGATGGATGTGAAACTTCCAATTCATGAATCTGCCACTGATGGGTTTCCGGTTGTAGGATTTACCTACAGTACCCTAGACCCTGAACCCTCCAAAGGTCAAAACTATGGGCCCCTAATATGGGCCCTTAACCCTGGGATGTTTAAATACCTACTTTAGACCCTATCTGTACCCTCACGGGCCCCTAGAATTATGATCAAGGCGTCACCTGCATGATGTCCAACCGCAGCCCCAATAAATGGGGGGTTTCCTACAATTAGGGGTAGCATATTGGGGGTCCCCATAATAAGGATTATAGTATATTGGGGTCTATATAGGAGTCCCCTTATTTAGGGAAACTACCAAATGGAGGCAAATTCGGATTCTTGATGTCCGTCAGATCGCAAGGCGAACCGGATGCCCGAGCTGGAACAAGAGAAGTTCCACTTGAGCAGTGGTAGATGTGGAAAGGATCTCCCTCCCTAAACCCTAAACCCTAAACCCTAAACAAGGATCTCCCTTACCACTTGTGAGCTTGGCCGCATCCTCAAAAACGCTGCAGCGCCGACTACAACTTTGACATCAGTCGGAGCCGCTGGAGGCCCGACATTTGAAGACGCGTTGCTGGTAGCGCTCGCAATGAGAACATTGTCTCGCAAAGCTGCCTTAGCGTTTAGGGTTTGGGGTTACCCTTAAAGGCGGTATAGGAATTCCTGGGAGTTGGGTTGCTCGGGGCCTTAGGGTGGTGCAAGATTCCCTCAATAGCATCTGTCCTTTTCATTGAAGCCTTACCATCCCCCAAACTTGCTTATGAAGGTTGGCTTTCAGTTTTGATGTCAAACATGACAGCAAAGTCGCCGCCCGGTCTTTTGCATAATCACAATCACAACCACTGCCCGCAAGAACTAGACCCTAAAAAGCATTGGATGTTGGCTGGTGCTCCAGATGTTTGTATGCGCTTCCGCTGAAGACATCCGCTTACCCAGCAAGTCATGTAACACTGAAGGATGAGGCTTGTCACCCCTCGAACCATAACCCTAACACTCAGGGACACCATGGAAACCTCACAGAGCCCTCTTTTCAAAGGAAGGTCGTCTGCAACAGTGCTGTTTGTTCTTGATTTCCTGCCTTAGATTGGTGGAAACGATGCCTCAAACCCTAACCCCCTTGTAGAGTCCCTTCAAAACAGCTCTGTCGGGTGTTTTCAGGTAGGGGAAAATGACGAGAGGCCAGTGCAGGAGCGGAAAAAAGTAGAAGCATCATGTTGAGGTCTATTTGAGGTAGCCTATACTAGGATTGTACGAAAGATCTGGAACGATAGCAGTGGTGATGATTAAGGTATAGTAGAACAACTGGGTTGCTGTTAAGGAACTTAAATTAGGTTACCATAATGGGTATATATAATAAATAATAGGGTTTCGCC
>CAJNIZ010015136.1:84283-95842 GCA_905231905.1 Symbiodinium pilosum
GTCCTGCACAGTCCCGGCAACATGGCTTCTTGCGCCGATTGATTTCCTACACAGCAACTGAAAACCGCAAAACCGCTGAGTCCTGGCAGCCTAGCTTGGACTAACCGTGTTGCGCTTGTTGGTCTCGTGCCAGCCGCTGAAAATCCTCAAGGTTTAGGGTTTAGGCTTTCGCGATTTGTCCGCCTCTGGGTCGGCGGACTGAGCCGGAGGCTCTTAAGTATGGATTACAAGGAGCATGAGGTTCACTAGGTTTGGGCCCCTTAGCGCGGGCCCTTAATCTGGGAGTTCCTAGAAGAACCAGGACATGTCCTATGTATACGTGCACTTTTGGGACACCGCTAGAATCTTCCGAAAAAAGGCTTAGGCCCATATTAGGGGCCCATACTTCCAAGATCAATACTAGTGGGGAGGAGCCATTGGCATCTCGAAGCTCGAGAGAGCCCAAAACCCCTTGATTAAGCAACGACATGGGCCCGCGCTTTCTCGCTCTTGCAAAGGAATTCCTCGCCGATCAGTGTCTCGAGGCACTTCACTGAGGCGTTTTGTTGGACCTGCACGTGCCTTTCAGTGACGGACTTCATTTCTCGCCTTGTCAGACACTCTGCCGCCAGAGCCTGGCTGTCTGCAGGGGCAGCACTTGGCAGGCCTTCGCTTCCCAGACCCCCAAAAGGATCGAAACATTAGATCCCCTAGAACTATGGGGGAAACTATATAAGGGTTATATAGGGGTTATAATGGGTCTATATAGGGGATCTAATTTTTAGATCCTCCCAGGGGTCTGGGTTGGCCACGCCTTTGGGAGCGACGGAGTCAAGGTCAACGCCAATCGCTGAGGCAGCAAGGTCCACAGCTTGATTAACACAATAACGGATCCTAAGTCCTGGCAACGCCCAAATCAGGATTTCATAAGATTTAGGGTATATGCCTTAAAATAAGGCGGACATTTGGTGTCCAATTAGAGGGAACCTGAAATAGAAATTATGAGTCATCAAGGATTTTTAGACAAACTGATAGGTCGTGCTTGGGTGGCCGGACTGCTGAGTTTGGGGCAATAAAGATGCGCCACGTTGGCCTCCGTGTGAAGGCACTCAACGCAGTACCTCTCATGGGTAATCTAGAAACCAAAATAATCATTGTGCGGATCATTTAAGGGGGTCACGGGATAGATATGGGTGGTTGTCAAAATTATGGGCCCTTTTTGGATCCCCCTTAATTCGGCACCTAATATTAAGGGTACCCAAAAAGGGACCATAATTTGGACAACGACCCATATACGGTTTGTAAGGTTCTGGGGTCTAGGGTTGATGGAGAACCAATTGGAAATGAAATGAGTCTTGGGGTTGACATATTGCTGTTATTTTGGGATAATGGAAAAGAAAATGGAAACTACTATAGTATTTTGGGGTTATATTGGGATAATGGATAGATGTTCTGAGCAACTCAGCGACAGAAGAGTTTGGAGGGGGACAATTACTAGTTTGATGGTCCTAGATTCCCTTGTTTCTTTCTCGCATAGGGTACCTAAATATGCCCCAGCATGATGCTGGTAGCTTTTTCGGCCCTTATCTCAGCTTCAGTATCCATGATGTGTTGCTTTATGAGTGGGAGGTAGTGCGTGCATCCTGGGAGCAATGAGGGCATGAATGTATGTGCTGCTACATAAGCCCCAATAGAAATCCCTACGCCAAACGCTAGTGGTTGTTTATGATAGTAACTATAAGAAGCCCATGCCCTGCTTATTACTTAGGTTTTTCCTAACATGAACTACTAGTACTGTTCTAACCTAAGAGGCTTCAAGCACTGGAATTGTTGAGAAACCTCAGTAGGCAGAATTTGTTGGACACCATCCTGCCCGTAACACGCGGTTTTGCTTGAGTACTGCCCCCACCCAGTAACAGTCTATATTAGGGGTCCTATAAAGGGCTATATATAACCATATTATAATCATTATCCTACTATTCCTGAGGGGGGGCAATACCCAACGTTTAGGATTTACGGTCTAAGAGGGGAATCCGAATTCCCTTACATTCACCTAAAAGATGCCGCTCACGAGGGAACATCATGCTTTTCCCGTACTAGAACCTACTTGGCTACTTGGAGGGGCAGGATACTTATAACCTGCTTATAATTGTCCTTATGGACCGATTGTTGTAAGGAGTACGCCCTCCAAGTACAAACCCTTTGCGCAAGCCCTGAACCTTTTTCTCGTGTCTTGGTATACATATTCCTGCGAACTGGCATGGATCTGCACATAAGCCCTCTCAATAACTCAGGCCCTAAATTCCAGAATTTCGCACCCTACCCCCTTAGCCCAAAACCCCAATCCGAGTTGTTTTTTGAAGACGAGTCTATGAATAGGTCCCCACATACCTACAACAGCAAGGAAAACACACAGTTATCCCAGATTGCCACTGAAGCATAAACCCTAAACCCTAAATCCTAAACCCTAAATCCTAAACCCCAAACCCTAAATCCTAAACCCTAAATCCTAAACCCTAAACCCCCGAACCCAAACCCATTTTCTCGCAGACGGATGTGCTGCGGCATCCTAGAGTGGTTCTCGGGATGCCATGAACTGCGGCATTCTCCCCACCATAGTTCCAACAGGGTTTAGGGTTTAGGGTTTGGGGGTTTAGGGGTTTATGGTTTAGGGGGTAGTGGTGGGTTCAGTTTAGAACCCTACACCCTGTTTTGCGTCTAGGGTTCGGTCTCAGGGTTTTAGTAGAGTTGGTTCTGGGATCTAGGGCTTTCAGGTTCCTAGTTTGACGTCGCCATGACTCCTTCTAAAAAAGTTGACCTTAAGGTAGACACGCGGTTTAGGGCTTAGGGGAAACAACTCGCAGGTGTAAGGTCCTGACTGCTATGACTCGTTTTCAAACTTGGGCCACCTTTCATCTACGTGGGACTTAGGATCCCTATTAAGGGTTAACCCCTAAGTACCTATAATAGGAATATGAGGGAATCCCAAAGGTTTAAGGGTCTAAGGTCCAAGCTAAGACCCAAGTAGTCATGAAGTCCCATCTGGGTTGCCTTCGTAGTTTGTAAGGAACCCAGGACCCCCCCCACAAAAGGGTGGGTTGGTTGCAGGACGTTCTCTCAAACCCTCGGAACCCTCCTCATCCTGAAAAAAATTGCACGCCCTCACTTGGAGGTTCAAACCACTTCTGAACAAAAAACAGTGGCCATAGGCTGGCTATAAATCAGAGATAGGAGTTTCTATTTTCTTTTCCATTGTCCATAAGTACATCCCTATATAATCCCTCAACCCTAAACCCTAAACCCTAAACCCTAAAAGTTGTAAATAGCTTGAATCTACAATCACCCTGCGTTCACCCCTCTAGCTGGCTAAAGTTTGGGAACCTAGGGTTTAGGGATTAAGGGTTTAGGGTAACCAGTTCTGCATGAGGCTTGCCGCAGTCCTCCAACCCAGATGTTGCAGCGAGCTGTTTAAAGCGGGAGCTTCCCAAAATTGCGGGTTCCCCTTGCAAGGCCCCTACCGTTGCGGTATATGAAAGGGTTCCCATTTTGAGAAACACCCAAATCGCCCGGCGCACGATTGCCGCAACACTGCATGTTCGCGCAAAATCCTAATAACACGTTGCTAGGACAACCGAATTGCACGACGTTAAAGCCGAAGCCCTAAACCCTAGCGCTTGAAAAAGGTGCGCTTGAAAAAGGTGCGAGTTCCCAGTATGATAGGACTGGAAACTCCATGTCATCTATTCGGGATTATTATCATGCTTGATGCAGGGACCCCAAAAGGGTCTCCTACTGCTTGAAACCCTCAAACCCTTGCAGGAAGAACACATAACAAATGCCTAGGCTTAAGCTACCTCTGGTAGATTGATTGCCATAGGCACGGCTTCAACGAAGGATTCCGTAAGGCTTAGGGTGCCCCATTTAGCTTACCATCTTCTACCAAGGGATCTCTTTTCAAATTCTTGCACACAACTCCTCAGCCTATGCTGCCTGACCACACCACTAAGAGCAACACCATATGAGCTATAGTCTAAACTCCTAGTATCCCCCTTAATAAGCCCTATACTAGAGCCATATATAATCCCTATATAACCCCCCTTTCAGGAGTTTAGACAATGGCTCATATGCCCCTAGCATGGACCCTTAATCCTGTGGTCCAGAGATGCCTAGTACATTCCCGACATGTGTCTACACACACATATGTATATATATATATATGTACATATATATGGGGGTTTGCCAAAATTAGGGGTATCATTTTGGGGGTCCCAAGAATAAGGATTATAGTATTTTGGGGTCTATATTGGGGTCCCCTTATTTTGGGAAACTACCATATATAGAGAGAGAAAAACCTCTACGAGCTCTTTTCCACTGATAGGTTTTTAATGGGTCAGAAGCACGCGGTACGATTGTGACTGCCTTGATAGGTACCCTCAGCCTGCAAGCGAACCGAACCCTGGTTTCGCGTTTCACCTTTTGCTTTTTCCTTTGGGCCTTATAGGGTTTCATTGGATCACATAGGGACGATACAAGGTGTTATATGGGCGTTGACAGGGTTATACGAGGATATAACGGTTCACGGGCGTTCCTGGACTACTGTAAGGCGAGATTGCATCATAAGAGGGGTTCTGAAACCCCAGCCCATGGTAAGGATGCTGTAAGATAGTCATATGACTACAATGGGGTCCAGAGTTTGGGGGTTGCTGTCGACCTTCCATTTACTGACCTCGACCTCTGCCACAACGCGCAATACTACTGCTGCCAAAAATCCCTGCATAATCCTAGGCACCCTGAGCTTTGGACCTGTGGGAGTCTAGTATGGTGTGTGTAGTAACTTACTAGCTCTTAGTAGGGATATCGGAAAATGTCATATATGGTAAGTATGTATAGCATGTACGGTAAGGTCATGCAGAGTATTCTCATCAACTTTTAACTCGTAACCCTAAACCCTAAACTCCATTCCTAAACCCTAAACCCTAATCCGTAAACCCTAATCCCTAAAGTCCCATCCTAAACAGCAGGTGCGCGCATTGCGGACGTGCCGAGCGTTCCTGTCCTACGGCCTTTGCCTGGCACTACTTGCTGAGGGATCCCAAACTTTGGATAGCCGCCTTTCGCATTAGTATGACTTAGGGGTTTAGGGTTTAGGGGTTTAGGGGTTTAGGGTTTAGGGTTTAGGGACCCCCCCACCCGGTAATAGTGGTATAATAGGAATATAATAATACCATTAATTGTCGTATTTGCTCTTGACATGGGTGATGGATCTCTCGGCTTCCCGTGGCTTGCGGGTCTCAGGTTTGGGGCGGGTTCAGGCTTCTGGGCTTGGGGGCAATCTAATTTTTAGTATTGCGATATACAGGGTGATCTAGTGATAAAAGGTATATAGGGTTATCTGTGTGAGGCAGTATAGGGTAACTCCATGTTGGATTTACAGGCACTTGTTTTTTGCATAGGGGTGTTGGTTCAGGTCACTGGTCCATTCTCGAGTTCTTTTAGCCACACGATGGAAGTGTGATCTTTAGTAGTTCTTAAGGGCTCTATAGGAAGAATTCTAGATGCTAAGTTCCCTTGGCCAAGAAAATACGCCTTTAATAGGGATCATGAAGACCGCAAAAGGTTAAAGCGCGTCCTTGTCCGTGATGCACTCTGCATGTAGAGGTTACATACTCAGTGCTACTAAGGAACTAAAACAACTATTTAAGCAGACTCCGGTGCTTGAATCACTGTTCATGGAAAGTTATACGTGCGGTTGTAATTAAGAGGTTCTGTAAGATTCTACCCTTATTCTGGGGACTTATAGCCACGCCTATAACTAACCTACAAGTCAGGACTTCACCAGATGGAACTAAGTAGAGCTGAGATACATCCATCCTTAGCAGACTCCAGTGTTTGGGCCCCTACTCGGAGGTTCATGATCATCCTCGTCTGGTTCCAATGGTTCCTATACTTGGAGGCACATGGGACTTAGTAACTTCTTATAACAGGACTTTTAACCCTACTTGTAATTTCCCTAAAGGGGCTTAGCAGGGATACCCTAATTATACGTAGGGTTCTAATCCCAGTTATAAGCAATTACTAAGTCCCATGGGCCTCCAAGTACTATAGTAGTTTCCATCTCATTTTCCATTATCCCAAGTATAGCCTACATTACCCTATGGGAAGTTATAAGTGGGGACGACCACTTTTACCTTAGGAGGCTCATGAGCCATAGTCTAAACTCCTAACATCCCACTTAATAACCCCTCTAGTAATCCCTGATAAATATAATCCCATATATAGAACCCTTCATGGCGTTTAGACTTTAGCTCTTATAACGCAACTTACACCTGTACTTCCCCATTAGTAGATGGAATATCGGGGAAACGGGGATCTTATTATAATGTACCCATAGCCATATTCGACCTACTCAAGGGGGACTATACCCCCTAAACCCTGAACCCAAGACCCTAAACCCTAGTCCCTAAACCCTAGTCCCTAAACCCTAAAACCCCACAACCCTAAACCGTAACCTAACTCTCTCCCATGAACCCACAAGTACAGTACAGAATCACCAGCTGGCGCTGTGGAGGGTCAGCTGGTGCCATAACCGTTTGCTGTGGCGGGCACCAGCCTCGGGCTTCTCAGACCCCCAAAGGGATCTAAAATTAGATCCCCTAGAACCATCTGGGAACTTACATAAGGATTATATAGGGGTTATAACGGGTTTATGTAGATTTTTAGATCCTCCCAGGGGTCTGGGCTTCTCAAGTTGAGCTTATGGTTGAAGGCAACCAGGGCTTCAAGGGTTAAGGGTTTGGGATTAAGGGTTTAGGGTTTGGGTTAGGTCAGTTCCCCCCTATAGTAATAGTTCCTCTCAAGCAAAGTTTAAGGTTGAAGGATGTTGAAGGTAATTAAGGCTTGGGGTTTAGAGATTCAGTGTATCTAACGCCTACCCCCAAAACAAAGATGGGCGCCCCTCTAGTCTCCCTTAACAGGACGGTGATCTTTGTAGGTCCCTTTAGGGCTTCCATGATTTGTGTGTGTGTGTGTGGGTGAGTGTGTATTCTGCCGGAGATAGGGTGTAGCATTCAACATGTAGGGTTGAGGTTTTAGAATATGGGGTTTGGATTTCCAAGGTGTGGGGCTCCAGTTCTGTGTGGCATCCTGAGGCTTTTCAGGAACCTAAGGCTAAAGCTGGGAGGTGGTTTGAGCCGCTTTTGCGAGCTGTTGCCCTCCCCCCCCGGGCTCGGAGGCCCGACCTGGGAGGCCCACCTAAAATCCTAAAGACCTCGAAAAGAGGTTGCATCGCTCCGCCCCAAGGTTTGGGGTACCTCCTTCTAAGGGCGACCTGATGGGTTACTCGCCAGCGGCCTGCCGGGTCCACAGCGCAGCCCACAGCTGCCTGTGGGACTGGGAGCTCCGTCGCCGGCCTTGGCTCCCGAGCTACCTCGCCTTCGGTGCGTTCGCCCTACTCGACGGCCCCGAGGAACTTAGTTTAAGTTACAGTATCCCCGCCGTAAGATGGAGAACTGAATCGCAAAGAACATGGAAAATTAAATACAAGCTGAGGGAATACAGGAATTTAGGGGGCTTATCTTAAACCACTATATTGGGGAAACCGTATTAGTTACTATAAATACCCATTATTGTATGTTGAATTAAGTTCCTTTACAGCAACCCAGTAAAATGGCTACGGTTGGAATTGTCTGTGACGATGCCACGTCAACCCCACGTCAGCCACCCTATACAACCTTAACCCCCATGTTTCCAAAGACAACCCCATAAAACCCCTATGTAATCCCCATACTCCCCGTATAGTCCTTATGCAGAGGTGTCTGCGCAGCTCCCGCACGTGCTCTGGTTTGGGAATTTTTCTGGGCTTATTTGGGTATTCAACACCAAAACAGATTCTGTTCAGCGTGTAGCAGAGAATCTTGACATGACTCACGTTTAAACTCATGAGATCTTCAATCCCAATGTGGGTGATCAGACTCTAGTGAGCGGTGCGCATCCTTTTGCCGGGATTCTGCGTTGAGTTTTTATCCATAGTAGAATAACTGTTGGGATAATGCAGCGGCCTGAAATCAACATGGGGATTGGGCTATGCTGTAGATGGAAAGGATTACAGTGGAATGATGTGGGTAGTTCTGCAAGCTTGTACAGGGTCCTAGGGTGGATACTAAAAATCCTACATTGACCCTAAGAACCTTGTATTTTGGGAACAATGGTACTATATATAGTATACTAAGGTCATGCAGGATTTTTACCCTAAACCCTAGACCCAAACCCCAGTAGGGACTCTGACATGGAAGTGTCTAGGTGGTCTGAGAAAAGTTGCGCACATGTCAGGCACACACGCTTGCGGGCGGGAATACAGGGATGTGGCGGCTTCGCCCTGGGGATATGTAGAGATTGCCAGTGGCTTCAAGTCAGTGCACACCTCTATATAATATCATAATATCATTAATATCGTGCACAATGCTTTGGGGGTCCAAACCCTAGAGTCCCCTTAAGTAGATAGAATATGGGGCATATGGGGATCTTATTATCGTATACGCAAAGCCATATTCTATCTACTGAAGGGGGACTATAAACCCAAAACCACACAAGGGGCCCCTCCCTTCGTAAACCCAAAGCCAGGCGCCCAGTGGGGTTTTTCGGATGGCGTACCTTCCAAAGCCTGCACGATTATGACTCAGCTCCAGACCCTATAGTCCCCCCTTAAGAGATAGAATATAATTTCGGGTATATTATAATAAGATCCCCATATATCCCATATTCTATCTACTTAAGGGGGACTAAAAACCTCAAGCCCTAGACCCCTGACCCGAGATGGTATTGTCTACTTTTCTCTGCCTAAATAACCCCTGCAAAATTTCTTTAGAAGGACCTGAACATCCTAAACGCTCAGCCGTGCCCCTAACCCTGAACCCTTAGCCTTGAACCCTCGACTCAAGACCTTAAATCAATACCCTAAATCATTATTACTGGGTTCTTGTTGAAATACCATCAAAAAAGATCCTTGTTTATTGATATTGGGCCCAGGTATCCATAAAAATGTAAAATTTTGTTCTACAAGAGCCCAGATTAGACCCTAAGAACCTAACCCCTAAACGTGTGGCTGAGCTGGCAACTCTTGCTCTCCAACCTCCTCAAGAAGTCGGCCTTTGTCGGACAGACATTACTCCCTTACTTACTTGGAATGATAATAGGGTATATATAGAGGGGTTATATAGGGATAATGGAAAATGAAATGGAAACTACTTTAATGGGTTATGTAGGATATATATTGGGAGGGTCAGGGGGACTTAGTAAGTATTTTAAGAAAGGGGATGACTAGGGTTACTATGTGGCTTATAGGGCTTAGTAATCTACTTGGTAAGTCTCCCTCGACCCCCCACGTATGGGTTTTCCTGACAACCCTTGTGCACTACCCCGCGTAGGTTCCAACTGAAATTACCTTGATTAGCCCTAATTGTCCTAAGCGTTTTACTTAAGCTCTAATTGAAATAGCACTGATAAGCCCTCACTATCCTTAACTGTTTTACTTAGGGGGGTTCCTATGCGATTCCTTGAATGACCCTAAACCCTAAACCCAAAACCCTGAGGTGAATTTAAGAATACAGGCCCGACGTGAAGAGTTCGTGTCAAGGCTTCAACTTCATGGATAGGGTCCATACCGTTTAGGGTTTAGGGGTTTAGGGTTTTAGGGGTTTAGGGGTTTAGGGTTTTAGGGGTTTAGGGTTTTAGGGGTTTAGGGGTTTAGGGTTTAGGGGTTTAGGTTTAGGTCAAGATCCTTAGTTTTAGGGACCTAAGATTCTCACTGAACCCTACACCCTAAACCCTAAGCCCTGGGAAGAAGATTTTCGCTTCACAAGCCCATATGGAACTGTGGAACCCTTGCCTCCTTTCAAGGGGACAGCGGGCCACAAAGCGCCACTTGTCCAAGTTCCATGTTGAGTGGGATATCAGGCTTCAGGGTCATGCGATTCTGACGGTTATATTGAGGTTATGTGTTTTGAACAACACTTGCTGCCTCCCATTCTGGAAAAAACAAACCCAATAGCGGCACGTGCATTCATCTCTGAACCCTAAATACTGTACTAGTTTCCAGTTTTTCTACTCCCCAACTTCCCCCCTTAAGCGCCAGTCCCCTAATGTCGCAAAGAGCGACGGAGTATGTCGTGGAGACCATGAGGCGGAAGGCCGATATACAATTTCCGTATTTTTCCAAGAGATTGCAAGGGCTATTGAACCTGTCACCCTAAACCCTAAACCCAAAGGCTTGCTTGTACATCCTACGCCGCCGTCCCTTTTAACCGGAACAGTAAGTGAAGAAGGGACAACCGGACAGAGGGAATATGTTAGGTTGTAAGATGATTTTGGTGACCCAAACCCCCAGTATTAGGACCCGGTTTAGGGTTTAGGGTCTAGGTTTTAGGGTATAATGCTCTTCAGACTAGAGTTGGGATCCTAAGGGCGCTGCCACCTTCTTATTAGAGAAGTGCAGGTGCAATTCACTCAAGCAGCGAACCAGAGAATGATAAGAAGTAGCGTAGACCAACAAGGCTGGATTGGTATTACAAGGAACGAGTGTGATCTGTAAAAGTAGTTGCAGCATACTATAGGACATTGCCTGGATTTCCTACCCAGCAACAAACCAGACGGAGAAATTACCCTCCATGCACATCATCCCTCCATGAATCTTCTGCTGACCCCTATATGAGACTGGTGCTCTTGCTTTCTCAAAATCTCCCACCCTATGCTTGAAACCTTAAACCTTGAGACTAAGCCATACCCTCCCAAAACCAACATGAAACGGGCTAAGGACTACTTTGTCGCAATGAGGGCTGTATGAGCTGCCATATTAGTCTGCGGAAAGGTACCTCATTCTTTGGCGGATTCCATTTGAGCCTAGTTGGGTAACCTCCTGGCCTTAGACCTAGGATCCCCAGTAATTTTGGACTAGCCAGCACCCTTTTGGAATCTGGCTTCTGTTTCAAGTACTTAGGACTGCCAGAAGGGGAAAAAGGGCCTACTCAACAACACAGAGAATCTTCATGATCCTAGTAGCCTAATAGGGACAAGTCCTGCCCTAAACCTTGGGTCATTCCCGCTTACAGTAACTGTTACCACAATGGGTTATAGGAGTTATAAGAACCCCCTTAATAAGGCCCCTTTAAGGACAGTTACTGGGAGGGGGAATGACCCAACCTAAACCCTACCTCAGGAGCGGGGCAAGTCCTGCCCTAAACCCAAACCCTAAACCCTAAATAGTTTCCATTTTATTTTCCATTCTCCCAAAATAACCCCTATATAAACCCTATATAACCCCTATACCCTAAACCCTGAGGAGCAAACCCAGCATGCATAATATAGGGTATATATTATAGGGGTTATATTGGGGTATATTTTGGGGTTATAAGGGGGAGAATGGAAAAGAAAATGGNNAAAATGGAAACTACTATAATGCAGGATCTAGGTGCCCGGACCAAAAACCTGTGGCTCCCGTGGGACGATCCGCCGCCGTCGCCGCAGCCGCCAAATGCCGCCGGCCTAGGCTTGCTCCGGTATTGTAAACAGATTTAGGGTTTAGGGTTT
>CAJNIZ010015147.1:0-12459 GCA_905231905.1 Symbiodinium pilosum
GCTCATAAAACCCCTAGGCTAGAGATGATTCCGGGGAGCAGCACTTCAGTTCCCAAGTGTTTCAGAATGGTGTGAGACCCAGGGTTTAGGGTCTAGGGTCTAGGGCTTAGGGTTTAGGGTTCCTGAACACACGGGTTTAGCGTTTGGGGCTTCTAAGGTACACAAATCACATGTCGAATCATCCGTTGCAAAGCTTCTCCACCTTTTGAAAAGAGGGGTATCGACCTGGAAGATCCATCGGAATAACAGGAACAGCATCATGGGATCCCATTTAAGGAAAGGATTACTGCGGTTGCTTCGAAAAACTCCGATGCTGGGCTGCAGTCAAGGAACTCAACTTGAATTACCAGTATAATGTAGACCCCTGATTAATAAACCCCCTCCCGAATAGGGATTATAATAGGGATCCATCATGGGTCTACATTCTGGGATTAGGGTAACTTAATCTAAGTTCCTTAACAGCAACTTCTTAGCGTCTGGGTGCCCGTGATAGGGACGGCCAAGTAACATCAAGGGATAATGTAGACCCATGATTAATATGGGGTTATATAGGGTTATATTGGGGCTATATGGGGATAATGGAAAAGAACATGGAAGCTACTATTTAGGGTTTAGGGTTTAGGGTGTAGACCCATGATTTATAAACCTCTTCCTTTTAAGGGCCTCAATATTGGGATCCCTATTATAATCCCTGTTAAGGGGAGGGGGGTCTAGTAATCAGGCGTCTTCGTGAGCACAGCTCAAAGGACCCTGGGACTAGAAGGAATCATGGCTTAGGACTCCTACCTATAGGTCAGGGTTTAGGCTTTAGGTTGATACTACAAATCTTGCATGACCGTACTATACTATAGTGCCATTATTCCGAAGGTTTAGGGTACTTAAGGCCATACAGGATTTTTGGTGTCCATCCTAACACCCAAATTCCGAATGCAAAAGCCCAAAGACCCTGCAATGTATACACGCAAGCCCTTGACGCGACACTAAAGCTCAGTACTCGAGACACCGACATCCCACAAGCTGCAAGCTAGGTTCATCCTATGAAGCTGTAGGGTTTGGGGCTTAGCGTTTAGAGTTTAGGGTTTAGGGTTTAGGGTTTAGGGCTTAGGGTTTAGGGCTTAGGGTAGTACTTGGGGTTATAAGGTTACAAGTAAACCCGCCACCTTACACACAGGGACCCAAACCACTGAGAGGATCTGCAAAGTACAACACCCTAAGCTCTAGAAGCCTAAACCCTGAACCCATGTTAGGGATTCCGTTTTGAGCTCTCCCAACCCGAAGCCCTAAACCCTGAACCAATATTGGGGGATCCTCTTTGGACTCTACCAACCCCAAGCCCTAAACCCTGAACCCATGTAGTGGATTCTTTTTGGACACTCCACGCCTAAACCCTAAACCCTAAACCCAGGGGTCTGGGGAGGGGTAAGATGAAAACCCACGGCTCCTTCGAGGAAAGTAGGCGCTCGAGGCAGGCTGCACTCCCACAGATCTGTAGGTTGCCTCAGATTCAGGGGATTCAGGGGATTCAGGGTTTAGGGTTCTAGGGTTTAAGGTTTAGGAAAAAGGGTTGGGGTCATATTCAGGGGATTCAGGGTTTAGGGTTATAGGGTTTAGGAAAAAGGGTTGGGGGTTCTAGGGTTTAGGAAAAAGGGTCCAGGGTTTAGGGATGAGGGTTCTGGGTTCTAGGGTTCTAGGGTTCTAGGGTTCTAGGGTTCTAGGGTTCTAGGGTTTAGGGTGGGTTTAGGGTTTAGGGTTCTAGGCTTTAGGGTTTCGGGTTCTAGGTTTCTGCAGGTTGCCTCAGAGGGGGGAATGGGGCATACTCAGAACCCCCATTAGCCATATAACCACGGTCAACCATATAGTCCCTGGTTATTCCTGTACCCACTTACTGAGTCCCCCATCCCTTCAATGAATGACGGCTATGTTCTTCTAAAACTTGTCTTGGAGCCTCTTTTCCGTGTCCTTGTTGATGCCTATCTTTCCCCTTCTAACACCGCCAATCAGCAAGAGCTCGCCTGCTACCAGGTGCTCAGAGCAGAGAGAGCGGACAACAGGCTGACAGGGAGTGACTCGAGCTATTGTAAACTATAGCAGTTCCCATGCTGCTTTCCACTATCCCTGTATAACCCCAATAGACTATAGTATGTTTCATTTTGTTTTCCGTTGTCCCTATATAACTCCAATATATTATAGTAGTTTCCACTCTATTTTCCATTATCCCTATATAACCCAAATAGGGTGTCATTCCTTTGCAAGTTAGAGATCAACTCGCTCGTCTTTAGCCCCAATCGCTTCCCATGAGCGCCTTTCCCTAAAGTGCTCGCCCGGCTTGGAGTTCCCACGTGTTATATTGGGGTTCTATACGGGTATAATATTGGGATAATGGAAGAGAAAATGGAAACTACTATAGTTTGTAGGGTATATCTTAGGGTTGTCTAGGGTCAGACGACGCGGTTTCCCACAATGCCGCTATGGACAAAAATGCGCCAGAGACCACAACATTGCTCTGCGCCACATTGCTTCAACCACTCTGAGCATGCCCCCGGCTTCCGAGCACGATTTGAGGTTTAGGGGTTAAGCGTTTAGAGGTTTAGAATTTGGGGTTTAGGGGTGAAAGGTTTTAGGGGTTTGGGTTAGGGCGGTTAGGGGTTTAGGGTTTAAGCTGTAGGGATTCGGGAAGCCCCCAAACCCCACAACCCCCACCTGTGACTCCATTTACCTGCAGCTTTAAAGGGGTATACCTACCAATAATCAAGGAATAGCTACTACAAAGCTGTAGGTAAGCCGAGTTCCAGGTAAAACTTGTATGGAACCGACTGAAGCGCAAAGCGCATGAAAGATGGCGCAGTGGCTTCTGTTAGTTGCATACTTGGAGTCAGCGGGACTAATAGAATTTATGACCCGTAAAGTCTTACACCCCAGAAGCCTAAACCCTAAACCCTATAATGTTTGGGATCAAGGGCCTGAGTGCTGAAGTGTGGGGTTACAGGGAACTAGCAAGCCTCAGCAAGTCTACGTACTCCTGGCTCCTGTAGGCCATAGAGGGGCTTCTAGATCAGGGGTTAGGGTTTAGGGTTTAGGGTTTAGATGAACTAGGCTTCTAATCCACACCCTAAACCCTACACCCGGAATAGGATTGCAGTTCGTAACAACCCATAACAACCCATAGTCTGGATGCGAGATCTTGCAGTTTCACAACGAAACCTACCGTGCCGAACAGCGCCAGACCAGTAAGCACGCTGAGGGTTTAGGGTTTATATGGTTTGGGGTTTACTCAAGAATTGGGTACTTGGGATTTGTTGCGCTAGTAGCTGTAGCACGGACAGGTTTGCATATGACGATTGGGTACTTTGACCCTTCGAGAACGTAAAGAGCCGCTAGGGTTATCTTTACTTTTTAGCGCCAGGGACCATAAGCTATAGCTTAACACGCATCAGACCTAACTGTAGCCTGAGTGGATTCATGCTTCAACACTGACTAAACCCTAAACCCTAAATCCTTAATCCTAAAACCTGAAACCCTAAACCCTCTACCCTAAGCCCTACTGCTAGCTGCGTGATTCTTCGAGGATTGCTGCTTCTATCCCAGAGTTTTTGCTATTCTTCACAGGTTCTGACGCATCCAAGCTCCAAAGGTCTGCCATCCGTCAGCCACGTGCGTCGTTCTCAAAACTAGGGTCCCATGAGTAGAGATACTAGAAAACAAATGGAAACCCCCAATAATGGAGAATCAAATTGAAAATGACATGGAAACTGGGGTTATAGGGTTTGCAGTGTTTATAACACACTAGAGAGCTTAGGGTTCTGTGTTGGGGCCCTGGGCTTGGCCTTTAGCATTCCCTGAGGTTATAGGGGTTATATAAAGGGATAAGAATATGGAAACGACTATAATGTGGTATAATTCAAGGGTTATGTAATGTTTAGGGTTCCAGGGCCGCGGGCTCTTGTTTTTGTAGGCATGGGGGCTCAGAATTTTTCATGCGGTGTTTACAGCTTGGGGTTGATAACGTGCATTGGAAGAACATACAACGCGGCTGACCTGCATTCATGGCGGGCTCCAGTATCGAGTTTTGGATCCAGGGCTCTGAAAACCCCAGAGTCCCCCTTAAGTAGATAGAATATGGCTTTGGGTATAATATAATAAGACCCCTAGATGACCTTATAGGGGTTACCCCAATTATAAGTAGGGTTATGACCCCAGTTATAAGTAGTTATTATGTCCCATGAACCTCCAAATAAGGAAGTCTGGAGGTTCCTTATAAAGAATTCTATGGGGATTATTGGGAGAAACTGCCTTACAGGTTCCAGGGCCCTGCCCAACGGGTTTTGAGTTTAGGGAGCACTACCTAGCCAAAGGACACCTGACACCCTGAACCCTGCCGAACGCAAAGTCCAAATCCTACAGCCTCCCTTCAGAACACGGAACACAAGTCCAAACCTGAATGTTCACAAGCTACCCCTTGCCCTAAATCCCACACCCTGAGCCCAAAACCCTAAACCCTAAATCCCAAACCCTAAATCCTACAACTTGCTTCGTTTAAGATTTAGGGAATCCCTTGGATACTTAGCAAACTTACTTGGCCCCAAACCCCAAAGCGTACACTGGAGTTTTTGGTTTCGGGAATAAGGGAATTTGTTACAAAGGGACTTATACATGAATTATGCAGGCATGATATTCCTTTATTCCTTATTAACCACCAGTAAGTCAAACAAAAAGGTAAACCTAAAGCGCACCAGGCGTAGCATACGTTGGATACCCCATACATGCCCTCATCATCAGTCCAACATTCTTGTTGGAACCCTACTCCGTTCAGAGTCTAAGGTTTAGGGCTAACTCACGCAAAAGCGCTGTCTAACAGAAGATCTCCGTCGCAAATGCCTCTGAGCATCCGCCGGAACCTATGGTTTTTTCCGTTGGAGAGGCGCGGGGTTTCCAGGTAGGGTTTAGGATTTAGGGTCTAGGGTTCAGGGTGTAGGGTTCAGGTTTCGGGTTTAGGGTCTAGGCCTTAGGTTGTTGGGATTTTAGTGAGTTTGAGGTTTCCGGTCTCTCCTCTTACCTTGAGGGTCCAAGCAGCCAATAATCATAGACATACGCAAAACCTGTACTACAACTACTAGTACGAAAACCCCAAGTAACTACCCAATGATTGCGCACCCTACACCCTGACTCCCTAAACATATGGACCCTGAGGACTAGCTTTCTTGAGTGACTGTTGAACAACCCTGTAAGAATTCCTGCAAGTCTTAAGACCCCAAACTCTAAAAGCAACACCGCGAAGCCCCGGATCCTAAACCTGCTTGGGGTTGAGGGTTTGGGGTTTCGGGTTTAGGGATTTGGGGTTTGGGGTTTATGTGGACTTGGGTTCAGGGCCAGGGGCCTAGTAGGGCTTAGGGACAGGGTTAATAAGTTCTGGAGCCATGTAATGAGCCCAGTCCAGCTCGAGCGCTTGACAGTGGTAATGGTCGTTCTGGCTGTGACTGTGTACAGACCACCAGAGTTGCCAGCTAAAGAAAACTTACTGGTGATTAGCAGGCAATACAGGAATAATATAACCGCTTAAGAACCCTAAAACCCTAAACCCTGCACATGAAGCTTCAGCACCCCCCTCATGGAACTTGCCACATGAAGCCCTAAGTCTCAGCCCTGAGACCGTAGGGCTTTGGAAAGTTTAGGGTTTAGGTTTTAAGGTTTAGGATTGAGGGTTTCCATTTTAGGTTTTAGGGAGTTTAGGGTTTAGGGTGTGAAGCCCGGGAACCCCTGAGCCTTGAGCAGGATTCAGGGTTGAGCACTTGGAGGGTCAGGGGCCATTAGGAAGTGGTGATGTGTTACTATATAGCTTCTAGGGGTTAATAGCTGCACCCTCATGCCCGACATTGAAGATGTTGCCCAACACATTTCGGCATAGCATTCAATGTGACGGACGGGAGTAGTCTTATCACCCACTAAGCGAGAACCTTCCGAATCATCCTAGACCCAAACCCTAAACCCTAACACTTAAACCCTGAATCCTCGAGAATCCCAACACTTGGATATCCAAAGACTAGCGGCCCAGAGGCCTTACCAAGCGCCCGCACCCCCTCATTCTCCATACTCCAAACAACTGAGTTGCTGTTAAGGAACTAGGTTACCCTAATATGGGTATGTAGTAAATGATAAGGGGTTCCTTACTATAGTGATGGGAGTATTGAAGCGAGCAAAGATAAGTAGCACGAAGGTTAAGGGGTCAAAGCCGCTAAGACCCAAAAACCCACGACCCTACCTGGACCCCAAAAGTATGTAACATAATTGCTTTTATGGCTGTTATTATGGGCTTAGCTCTATTATTCTACACACTTTTGGGGTTTAGGTAATACCTAAGGCTCCAATCCTAGAGCCAAAGCTCCCAACCCTGAACTCGAACTTTCAACCCTAAACCCCAAATCCGGCCCAAACACCTGGTGTCTACGCTAACCCTAAACCCTAAACCCCAGACCCTTAAGGCCAGGTGACCCGAAGATCAGGGAGTCTGAATCTTGCGATTGAAATGAAGCTGCAATCCGAGCTCGAAGGGTTAGATCCATGATGTAGGGGATGGCCTGAGAGTGTTGGGGTTTGGGGTTTTAAGGTTTAGGGCTTTGGGTTTAGAGTGTTAGGGTTTCAGCATTTTGGGGCTTTGGGGCTTGTGGTATAGGCTTTGGGGGTTTGGGACTTAGGGCTTAAGGCTCGGGGCTTAGGATCTAATGGCTTGGGGTGTAGGATTTGAAGCACAAGGGTGGAAAAGGACATGGAGAGTGAAAGGACTACCGGGAACACTTGAGGGCTGTGTGAGGATGGGAATAGGCTGATAATTAACTGTAGTTGCATCAGGATTGCATGCGAGTAATCATCAGAGCATCTTCTTTGCTTCTACACTAGGCGCATGCTTGCATTCTTGAGGCTACAAGCTTAAGGCTGAGTTTCAGGGTTCAAGCTTTAGGGTTCAGGGTTTGGGGTTCACATAGGGGGACCCCAATACAGACCCTAATATACTATAGAGAGTCCGTATTATTGGGAACCCCAAAAAAGTACCCCTCATTTTGGGAAACCCCCTCATTTCTTTCAGAGCTAGCTGTTTGGCGATGTGGAATCCATGCTCTTCATGGCTCCGTGTGTAGCCTCGCAATCCCAAACTTGGGACCCTTTATGGCTACAGTAGGGCCAAAATTAAATTGGGGGTTGAGGTACTCAAAATCCCTCTTCTTCCCGGATATAAATCCCTATGCAACCCCAGTCTCCATTTCATGTTTCTTTTTCTTGGCCATTTGACGTTCCGATATTGGGATACTATGTCCAACGCCTACAGAATCCGTACATATCCCTATATAAGCCCCCTGTCATCCTATGTAGGACTACTGGGGTAAGACTATTCTTGCATGATTTCCCTACGTAATCCCAAAACACTAAACCCGAAACCCTAAAGCCTAACCCTAAACACTATAGACTCTTATAGTACCTTGATAGAGCTCGGGGTAGGGAGTCTTCAGCAGCACCCATGCTACGACAACAGCCTCATTCATGGTTTGGGGTTTGGGGCTTAGGGTTTGGGGATTAGGGTTCAGGGGTGACGGGGTAGGGCTTACAGCACGCGTGGGAGAAAGACTAGATCTCAGACAACTACGACGGGGAAGGCTCATGAAGATTCTGGCACAAGGGCGCCTACTCGGAGGTCGAAGGCAATTGGGGTTTAGGGTTTACGGTTTCTCAAGATTAGGGGTACCTTCTGGGCGGGGTCCCTATAATGAGGAATTGGGGTCCCCTGATTTTGAGAAACTACCAATTCTACCAATATACTGAATATAATACGAGCATATCTAGGGGTACTGTAGGTCTTTGACTTAGAACAATTGGACGATAGGCCACCCTACATCCGAAACCGCCCAAGCCGTAAAATCATGCTCGGGAAAAGGGGGGACCTCAACACAGATCCCCAAATTACTCGGGATTTGGGTACTACAAGCAGCAATTGTAGTACAGGATTTGGGTATGTGTAGGATGATTGGAGTAGTCTAAACTTCTACGAGTGGCCAGGCTCACCGCAAACTGGAAGCACTGTTGCAGCAAGAGCCACACGGTCCTTGGTCCAGCTTTGGAGCGTTTGGGGCTGCCTGTTCCGGGAGTGGCGTTTATGGTATAGGGGTTTGTGCTTCAGGGTTCAGGGTTTAGGTGACTGCTGCCAGGTGCTCAGTAGGAGTGGAGGACAAGATCTGTATAGCAGTCCCTGGGCATGTACCTCACACTGACAACTATGACTATGACCTATGTCTTCTGCCATCATTCACTAAAAAAAGAAGAAATCCGGGGACCGAATCGCTATTCAGTTCATTGAAAGGCCGGGCTTGCAGGTCACAATTCCTTGACATGTGGAAAGAGTGGCTATCTATTTTTGGCGGTTTGGGGCCTGGGGATTCAAAGTTTCGGCAGGGAAGGCGCTGAATCCTCACCCGCCAGGCTCTTTGTTGCGGTCTGTACACTGCTAGGAGGCTTTTAACTGCACTGTCCCATCAAGCAAGCTTGCGTGCGACCCTTTGACCTTGCAGCCCGATTTCTCCTTTTGGATCTCCTTCTGGGGGTCGCCATCATACTGTTGATACTAAAAATCCTGCATGACCTCAATAAGCTATAGCACTATAATTCCCTAGGCATGAGGTACCTAGGGTCATGCAGGATTCTTAGTATCCATCGTAGGGATCACGAAGAGTTTACAACAATAGCTTCTACTTCGAAACTCTAACCTGTGAACTTGTTTGTGCCCTACACAAAACTTTTAAACTCTGAACCCAGCACCTAAGACCTCACAAATCCCGTAGTCTAGTCTGATGGAATGAATGCTCTATAAGGTACCCTGACGCACATGTCCTCCATGTCACCCGTGACCTGTGCCTCTTTTCTAATTATGAAACCCTGAATAAAGATTTGGTGGAAGAAGCTGCTTTGGCCGTGTTAGCACCTGTCTGGGCCTGTTGAAGGGGCCTGTTGAAGACGATTTCTGAACTTTCGTCGATCAACTTGACTCGACCCTACCTAAACCCCAAAAGTATGTAAAATAATGGCCCTAAGCCCATAATAACAACCATAAAGGCAATTATCTTATATATTCTTGGGGTCCAGGTAAACCTTGAGCCCACTGCCACTTGATTTTTCTCAGTCGGCCTAGGGTCTGCAGGAGCAGCCTTTACTCATGTGAGCTATTGTCTAAACTCCTAGTGTCTCCCTTAAATAAGCCCTGTAACACTCCCTTATATAATCCCCTTTATAACCCCCCTTTAAGGAGTTTAGACTATAGCTCATATGAACATTACCATGTAGAGGCAGAGGCCTAGGGTTTAGAGTTTAGCATGCAGACTGCAACCACAAACTTGAAAGCCTAAGCCCTAATCCCTGTATCCAGCCATGTCACAGTCCTTCGGTTCCATGCCTCAGCTAAGGCAGTTGAGCCGTAAGGTTCAAAGGGCTCATGATTTACGGTGGATACTAAAAATCCTGCATGACACTAAGTACCATATACCTTGGGAATTATAATACTGTAGTATAATAAGGTCATGCAGGATTTTTAGTATCAACAGTAGGGATCAGGTCCAATTGAAACCCTGTCTCGGGGACCGTGTGCTCATGTTGTTGGGATGAAGGGCTACGGAGTTGTGTGGTGGCCTGGGGTCGTATATAGGGGCGTTGATTTTCTTGAGGGTTTTGGTGTTTATGATGTGTTAGGATTCCTGGTCTGAAGCGCGGCGTGTACCACGTGAGAAGAATCCAGATAGCACCTCAACATTTCTCTCTCCTAAACTCTACCTGTAACTTCAATTACCTATAGCTTCATTGGTTGCACCTTCATTTGTTAGGGTTTACTTGCTATGACCATTGAGGCTACGGGTAAGCTACGCCAGGAAGCCTTGTCCATACTTCATCGGAAGCTAATACTGAGCTATCTGCGCCGAGTCATCGGCATTGAAGAGACGAACGAAGCAAGCACACCCTCATGGCAGTTGCTCGAACTGGTGGTCCGGCTTAGTCATTGGGGTTTAAATTTGCAGTCTAGAATTTGGTGTGTACGGCTTAGGGGGTTAGGGTTTGCTAACCTTGAGAACAATGGTAGACCCTACCCCTGAACCCTCGTCTAATTATCCTGGCCCTTGGGCTATCGCCACATTGCCACAAACCTGCAGCCTAAACCCCTGGCCCTATACCTCCAAGCCCCAAACCCAAGACCCTTAATCCGGCTCTGGCCCAGGTACACCTGCACGGCGCTCCACAGGAAAAACAAGGGGTAGCACGCAGAGCCTATGCAGTGCTTCCATACTGAGGTTTAAACTCCCGCATGACTTTTAATAGGCCAAAATACCATGATTCCCAAATTATCAGGTACTTAGAACCATGCAAGGTTTTCAGCATCCGCGGAAGGAGCTCTAGTTCTACTTGGGTGGTCAGTTTGTCTTAGTAAGGTACACAGATACCCTGTAAACCACAGAATAACCCCAGTTACCCACATTATTATGTTACCAAGCCCCCATGACCCTAAATCCTAAACCCTAAACTTACGAAGATCTCACTATGATCCTTATTATCCCTTATAGTCACTATGATAGGGTGGGTGGTCCTCCTTATAGTCACCCTAAACCCGAAACCCCTAAGGCTTACTGTAGGTTTAGGGAAGACTGTTCCTGTTAACCCCTGGGACTTTTACGCCAGCTAGTCGTGCCTCCAAGTAGGTTTTTTTAGGGTTTAGGGTCAAGGGTTTAAAGTTTAGGGTTTAGGGTCAAGGGTTTAAAGTTTAGGATTTAGTGTTGAGGGCTTATGGTTTAGGGTTCAGGGTTTACAGTTTAGGATTTTGGGCACCAATTAAGGTCTACCTGGACCCCCCAAAGGATGTGGAAGAGTTGCTGTTGATAACCCATCCCGCCTACCTACAGTTTAGTAGCATCCACTGCATAATTAATAGGTGAACACATATAACTGTAGGTAATTGGGATTAAATAAACGTACGTCAAACTAGGTATCCCTTTATCATCCCTACATCCAGTTCCTTCAGTTCAAGTTCAGTTCGAAATCTAATTCTGGTTCCATCTTGCCCTGGATTGGGGGAGGGGTTGAGTTCAGCTCGTGTTCGCATTGGTTTTGTCCCACGATTCATACGTGGAAGAGAAGACGGGAAGTTCGAGTTCGGTCTGGGTGAGTTCAGCTGGATCGAGTTCACTGCAAAATGCAACTTTTTTTTGGTGTTGGGGCGGGAGTTGAGTTTAGTCCGAATTCTTGGGGTGGAGGCAGGGGCAGGAATTTGGGTTCAGTTCGAGCTCGAGCGGAATACATAATGATAGGCCCGAAACCCGAGAACCCTAAACGCTTAAATCCTGTGCGTCTCCTCCGGCCCTCTACAACCATCTAATCCACACCTGTAACCCTAAACTCCATACTCCTGAGGGTTTCCTTTTTTGGTGGAATGGGAAACTGAAGTTGCCTCCGACTGAAGTCCTCCTAAGCTTGATGGGAAGGTTGCAGCTTAGGGTTTAGGGTTTAGGTCTGATAATGTAGGGATTTTGGTAACCCCAATCCCTATAACAGGGACTCTAAAGAGTCACAGGATAGCGGTAGGGTCCTAGGATTACCCAAATCCTCTTACTATTTCATTGCAGGTAAGGTCTGGGGCTTAGGCTTTGTAACGCAGGGGCGTAGGCCCAACCCCAGAGTCAGGACCCTATTGCCTTCATATGAGCTATAGTCTAAACTCCTAGTATCCCCCTTAATAATGGAGAATCAAATGGAAAAGAAAATGGAAAATGAAATGGAAACTGGGTTTATAGGGGGGTTATAGGGGTTATAGTTTAAACTCCTAGTATCCCCCTTAATAACCCTATGTAGTCCCCTATGTAACCCCCTTGAAGGCGTTTAGACAGAAGTTGGTATGACTCTTGTAGGATCCTCATCGTAGGCGCTGGGGTGACAAAAGCCCGGATCTTGGTTTAAGGCTTCTAGGGCTCCAGACCTGCGCCTGCCAATGATCACGCTTATCCGAGCCCTCGCATATCATCCAAACGACTAAATCCATATCTCCGGGGTCCCCCAAGCTACCCTTAAAAGGTAGAAACAGTCCCAATTATGTTGCCCAAGGAACACCCTAAACCCTCAACCTCTAAATCGGCCAAGGAACAAGCAGCAGTCCACCGCGTGGAGGGAAAGACGAAACCGAGGAGGATCTGGCTGCCCAGCGTGATGCCAAAGCGGCCCAGGTACTCTTCCTTCCCCCTCGGTAAAGTCTAGGGTATAGGGTTTCAGCCCTATAACGGAAGAGGGGCTCTTCCTTCTCCTTCGGCAAAACGGATCTACCCTCCCGGAAAAAAACAAGGACATATGCATGCATGCATGCATGCATGCATGCATGCATGCAGACAGACAGACAGACAGACATACACACAGACATACACACAGACATACACACAGACATACATACAT
>CAJNIZ010015147.1:76160-87686 GCA_905231905.1 Symbiodinium pilosum
ACCGGTTTTTACCATAAGGCCGATTTGTTCAGCCTTTTGTATCCCCAGGTAGGGTTTAGGAACTGGGGTTACGGGATTAAGTTTTGGGATTCGGGACTAGGGATTAGGGTCTAGGGCATCTCAGTGAAAAGCCCCTTACAACCAACACCCCGAAGGCAAGGATACCTCACCTTAAAATCATCTTCGGCTCTTCTCTTGTTCCCTAAACCCTAAACCCTAAGCCCTAAACCCTAAACCATAAACCCAAAGCCCTTAATTTGCCTCTTTTCTTTAAAATTCTTCGGGTCGCCAGTGCCCGCTCAGCCTCGGTCGCCCCCGGCGCGGCCTCCGCGGCACGCCGCCGGGGGGCCAGCGAGAAGCCATCCTCGTATCATTGGGTTGCTCTTAATGTGGATGTATAGGTCGATTGGGGATTAGGGTTTAGGGTTTAGGGATTCATTTGTGAGAATAGGGGTCGAGGTAACCCACATCAGACTACAATCTTAGGCTATCTTGGGGAGTTTGGGGTCTGGACAAAGGGGTTTAGCAGGTAAGGCATCAGGCTTGTATGAGGTTTAACCCATGCTTCTGGATAATGGGACAATGGTATCAGAGCTGTGTCGCGACAAAACGGACTTCGGAGGCAGAATGGAACTTGGCTCTTCTGGGAGGGGTTGTAACAACCCATAAACCAACCCATAAAAAAAAAAGGTGCAACTTTGAAAAACTGCCTCGTTCCTGCAGCCTGGCGCTCCATCTAGATCCTTGCGCCACCTAATTCGGGTTTTGGGTGTAGTTTAGGGTCTAGGTTTAGGTGTGCAGCCTTGTGCCTGTGTGCCGAGTACCTCCTGAGGTCCAGATGCATATCCAAACACGGAATCCCACATGCCACACCCCGTCAAACCCTGAAAACTCGAGCCTGTAAAACCCCTGAATTAGACCTGTAAATAAAACACCAAGAAGATTTTAAACCCTACAAAACCTTAAAATCCTATACCTACAAAACCTTTCAAACCCTTAAAGACGCAACCCTTGAAACCCTAAGCCTTTATAGTCCCCGTTAAGTATGGGGATCTTATTATAATATACCCAAAGCCATATTCGATCTACTCAAGGGGGACCCTAAACCCTAAACCCCTATACAAACCCTAGATCCTAAACCCTAAAACCTTATATTCTATCTACCTAAGGGGGACTGTAAGCCTTTAACCCTTAAGATTCGGCCCAGGCTCAGCCATACCGGCCATCATCAGGGTGCCGAAGGTCGCGGCGGAGAAGCCTCGGAGCTCAGGGTTTAGGGTTTAGGGTTTAAGGGTTTAGGGTTTAAGGGTTTGGGGTTTATGCCCGAAAAATCCCTAAGCTCTAGACTCTAAACTCTAGACCCGAAATCCTAGACCCTAAGCTCTAAGCCCTTTACCCTGAACCCTAAACTCTAAACCCTTCACCCTAAACGATTTTAATTTAAGGCTTCAGGTGTTGAAGGTTCCTAGCCGCAAAAGAGTAGAATAATGCCAGTTGGGCAATTATTTTACCGCTTTTGAGGTTAAGGGTTTGGGGTTATGATACATAGGCTCCCTTGTTCCAGATTGTTTGCAGGATTTTAGGGTAGGGGTTTAGGGCTTGGGTTAAAGGCATTAGGTTAAAGGCATTAGGGTTTAGGGCTTGGGTATTGGGGTTTGGGGTTTGGGGTTTAGGGCTTAGGTTTTCAGGTTTGTGGGAGAGGATTCAGAGCTTGCAGTTTTGGGCTTGAGGGTTTTGGGGTTTAAGCTTTGGAGTTTAGGGTTTAGGTTGAAGGTTTAATTCAAAGCCTTTGTTACAAGCAAGCCACGGCAAGTGGATGTGCAGGGCGAGCTACCTTACTTCATCTCGATGAAAAAATCATCCA
Organism: Symbiodinium pilosum; assembly: GCA_905231905.1. Lineage (NCBI taxonomy): Eukaryota > Dinophyceae > Suessiales > Symbiodiniaceae > Symbiodinium > Symbiodinium pilosum. The sequence goes on from CAJNIZ010015147.1 coordinate 78,025, forward strand.
CAGCCTAAACCCTAAAACCTAAGCCCTAAACTCTAAACGCAATAATCATCCACATTGAAGCGTTGAGTTCAGGTATGCTGCAGAAAATGCCATCAGCCTCCCCTCGTCTTGTTGAAGCCCGAAACCCCTGAACCCACAAAACTCCTTAGCCCTCACCCCCAAAACTCCCAAACTCCTACTTAAACCCAAGCCCCTACACCCTTATAGTCCCCCTTAAGTAGATAGAATATGGCTTTGGGTATATGATAACAAAGATCCCTTTATACCCAGATTCTATCTACTTCAGGGGGACTATAATCCTAAAACTCCAACCCAGGCCTCTGAACTTAAATCAGAACTTGGATCAAAGGCCGGGCCAGAGTAAGGATTGAAGTCCATAGCGGTTCTGGGTTTTGAGTCGGTGGTTTCCAAACACTGGCGAGAAAGGAACAGGGTTTAGGGTTTAGAGCTTAGGGTTGAGGAAAAGTTTGGATACATTTTCACATGTTTCTGAACTTGCTGGAACCCGCAGCCCTAAATCTCTGAGAGCTCAACTCAATAGCCTAAACCCAAGCCCCAAGACATCCGACAGGGCACGCATCCACCGCAGCGCGAGTGGCGGCAGCGGCAGCGTAGTTGGAGGATCCCCTGGTTCAGCAAGCAAACAACTCAAGCTTCATGATGCTTCATGGTCTAATTAGTGTTTGAGGTTAGGTTTGGATTAGGTAAGGCCTATGCATGTGTTGCAGGCTACAGTCCTGACGCCCGGGTTACAAATCGTCCGCATAATGTTGCATACTCTGCCGAAAGGATATGGTGCGAAGGTTCAGAATCATTTAAAATGCAGGTGCGCCGTTCGGGAATTGAGGTTATTTACTGACGCGAGTCCACCCTACCCAAAACCACGAACCTCTAAAACCGTAAACGGATGAAGAAACGATCGATTGCGCAAGACACGCCAGGGGCAACCTACAAAGGAACCCTAAAAGCCTTGAATGTCGTAATAAAACAAGATACCCTGAATCCTGTTATGGGCGGCCATACTTTATGACAGGCCCGAAGCTCTCCCTGGAAAAAAACTCGGGCCTCCTGTTATTGATCATGTACCTCAAAGATGTTCTGGAAATTTGGTTGGACTGGAGGCTGCCGCGTTTAAACGAGAGTCCCAGCGGCATTTCTTCAACTCCTGCAGATCTTCAAGCTCCGCATGGCATAAAGCCCTTACACTCTCTCAGTACTGATTAAGCCCTAAGGCCTAAATCCTAACATGAAACAAAATGGAAACGCGCGCTTCTCAACTCAGTGCCCACTTTATAGCCCCCCTGAAGAAAAGAAGCCATTTAGGGTTCAGGGTTTTAGGGTTTAGGGTTTTAGGGTTTAGGGCTTCGTCTAGGATCCCACCAAACAAGAAACTGGGCCCCTTGAACCTCCATATAGCCATTGTATGAAAGGTTCAAAAAAAAACAATGGTTTGGGGTCTATAGGGTTTCGTGTCCACGCATGTGACGCTACTCAATCTACGTGACCTGCACAAAATTCCCGCAAAGAAAGAAGTTAGACCCTACCCCGAGCATGATAAACTGTCTGAACCGTAAACCCTGAACCCTAAGCTTTGAACCCCTAAACCCCTCCACCCCAAATGAGCCATTGTCTAAACTCCTAGTATCCCCCTTAGTAACCCCTATGGTAGTCCCCTATATCATCCCCTATATACCCCCCCTGAAAGGAGTTTAGACTATAGCTCATATAACCCTTACATAACCCTATACATAGCAGTTNNTTGATTCTCAATTATTGGGGTATATATAACCCCCCTTTAAGGAGTTTAGACTATAGCTCAAAGGAAACCCTAACGCCCAAAACCCTAAACCCTTGAACCCTAAACCCTAAACCCCATCCACCCCAAATGAAACCCAAAACGCTGAAGGCCTCGCTGCAACTGCTCCAGACGAGACGCATGCTGAACTTCCATCCTCAGGGCTTAGGGTTTCAGGGATTTAGGGTTTCAGGGACTTAGGGTTTCAGGGATTTAGGGTTTAGGGTTTAGGGTTTCAGGGATTTAGGGTTTAGGGTTTAGGGTTTAGGGCTGAACTTCCGTCCTCAAGTCGGGGTTTCGGGCTTAGGGCTTAGGGTTTGGGGCTTCGGGTGAAGAGTTTTGGATTTCGGGTTTAGGGTTTAGGGTTGAAGGTTTAGGATTTAGGGTTTAGCGCTTAGGATTTGGGGTCTAGGGTTTGGGGTTTAGGATGGAGTCAGCTGCTTAACTATACCAGACATTCCTAGGGCTTCGTAAATATACTGATAACCCCCATAAACTATTTAATACACCCCAGTTATACAGACTCTTCACCTACTTACTAATTCCCCTGAACCTCCATGTATCCGCTGGACCCCAACAATGCTGCAATCCTTCTTCTGGGGGCCGCCAAAACATCGACCCCTGATTTTCGCATACTCAACCCCCAAGCCCGCCAAGCCTAAACCGCGAATACGCGATTTCGGGTGCAGGGTTTAGGGTTTAAACCCCAAATACTACATAACCCCTACCCCAGTTTCCATGTCCTTTCCCATTTGGTTCTCCAAATCCTAAACCCTAAACCCCTAAGCCCTAAACCCCCTATAACCCCTATAACCCCTAAAGCCTAAACCCCCTATAAGCCCCAAACCCTAAACAGCAGTTGAAGGCAAAGAGCCAGCTCTTTGCTGCGTAGAAGAGCTGGGCACCGGTCACGCCTGCAAGCGGCGTGCAGAAGCCTGAGCTAGGGTTTAGGCAGTTAGGTTTTAGGAAGTTAGGGAGTTAGGGTCTAGGGTTTAGGGAATTAGGGTTTAGGCTTTAAGGTATAGGGTTTAAGGTTTAGGGTTTAGGGTTTAGGGTTTAGGGTTTAGGGAATTAGGGTTTAGGGAGTTAGGGTTTAGGGTTTAGAGAGTTAGGGTTTGAGGTTTAGGGAATTAGGGTTTAGGGAGTTAGCGTTTAGGGCTTAGGGAGTTAGGGTTTGGGGTTTAGGGAGTTAGGGTCTAGAGTTTAGGGAGTTCGGGTTTAGGGTTTAGGGAATTAGGGTTTAGGGAGTTTGGGTTTACGGAGTTAGGGTTTAGGGGCTTAGGTTTTACGGATTAATTTAGTAGGACAAGGGAATATGTGTATATATATATATATCTACATGATGTAGGGTTAGATGGGGACTATGTTGCTGGTGGGAGCTTGGGGCGCTTGGGGATTGAGAGTTTTGGGGCCGCGGGGTTAGGCTTTGGGAGCTTGGGGTTTGGGAATTTAGATATTAGGAACCTAGGGTTGAGGAGTTGAAGGATGGGTGGTAGATAGGGTTTAGGGTTTAGGGTTTCGAGTTTGGGGATTTGGGAGCTTAGGAGTTGAGGGTTTAGGAGAAGTTGAAGGGCTTATGGTTTAGGAGTTTAGAGGTCATGGGCTTGGGGTCTAAGCAAGCAGGATCTAGGGCCTACAATTTTGGAGTTTTAGGGATGATAGGCACAGGTCATACAAGGCTTGCTTTTTCTGCAAAAGCCTCACAGTTTGCAGTTTTGCGTCTCCTCAAACTACAAGTACTGCCTTCTTGAGTGGGAACATCGCATGTTGGGGCGAAATTTCGACAGGCGCCCATTTCCAGCTTTGCCGGCCGGGAGGGCAAGTCATAGTTGGTGGTTGTCTGTGGATTTTTCTGATGTTTTGGGAATGAATTGCAAAACCGAAGCCAACGCAATGCGACTCGCACTCACGCTGTCAGCTTTAGTGTCTAGGGTATCATGAGCATGACATGAAAAAGCAGTTTCAAGCGCATAAGAAATCTTTGATACAGTGCTTGAGTCAAGAACAGGAAAACACCACCGTCACAGACACAAGTGTAAGAAGTATCTCAATGAAAAGTAAAATGCCAATGGGTTTCATGGCCATGGGCAGCACCCCTTCAAACATTGCCGATAATGCGGATATCTTTGCTTAGATGAAGGAGAATCTCGAGGTCTGCAACACTAAACCTGACCTAAACTCTACAACCCTGAGCCCTGAATTACCAAAACCCTGAACCTACAATCTCGAACCCTACATTATCGGAAGACCTAAACCTACAACCTTTCAACCCTAAATTACTAAACCCTAAAACCACTATCCTTTACCTTGAACGCTCACCCTTAAATCACACATCCCCAAACCATGACCCCCAAACCCCAAACCCAAACTTTGGCCCTCATCCATCCCGAAAACCTTATAACAAAGCCCTAAGTACTCAACCCTAAGCACTAAGCCTTGAGTTATTGCTGGGCTCCCCTGCGACGCACCATCTTCAAGACCAAGATGATCGACTCGGCAGCCTGTGTACTTAAGGGATGTAGGGCTTCGGGTTTAGGATCTAGGGTTTAGGGTTTGGGGTTTAAGATTTAGAGTTCAGGCTTTCGGGTTGAGGATTCAGGGTTTCGGGTTTAGGATTTAGGGTTTCGGGCTTGGCGTTTAGGATGTAGGGTCTAGCGGCTTGGGCGCAGAGTGCATGGTACCTCTAGGATTTTCAGGTTTTCCTGTTTGAGGTCGAATGTCTAAAATGTAGGGGTTAGATTTGGGGCTCAAAGTTTGAGGTTTTGGTCTGAGACTTCTCGTGTAGAAACCTGAGGAAGCAGACTGCGGGATTAAGGCGATAGAACACGATGAGTTCATAAGCGAATGAGTTTCCGCTATCAATTAAACACTATATTCCCAGGCTTTCGCAGTACCTGGCAATCTCCTCCCAAGGCATCCTAGACCCGGAATTGTAGTTTCCATTTTCGTTTTCCATCATCCCAATAGGACCCTATATCCGTAAACCCTATTGAAGGCGTATTCCCTAAACCCTAAACCCTGAACCCTGAGCCCTAACCTATAACCTACCCTGAACCCTAAACCCTGAATCCAACACCCTAAACCCTACACCCTAAACCCCACGAACCTCGTCGCCCAGTGCCAGACGCAGCAACTCGCCTTCCTTTTTTCCAGAACAGGATCTTGGGGGGATTGCGCGCTTAGGGCGTAGGGGCCCAGGGGTTTAGGGCTTGGGGTAGGGTGTAGGGTAGGGTGTAGGGTTTAGGGTTTAGGGTTTAGGGTTTGGTGTAGGGCCTAGGGTCTCGGTTTTAGGGCTTGGGGGTGAGGATTTAGGGTGGGGTGTAGGGTTTAGGGTTGGGGGTTTGGGTCCAAAACATTGGGTTTTCATTAAAGGCGATATGGAGCTTATAGAAGAATGGGTAAGAACATCATGGCGCGTTGGCTTTTAGTATAGGGCTGAGGGTCTCCAATAAATGTAAAGGATGCAAATTGTGAGCCCGAAGCAGGGAACCCAAAGAACATAGTGGGAATATGCTTTGAATACGCCTACTAAGGCCCTGATGTTCCCACTCCATTCGAAAGTGCTCCATTTTGGGGGGGTGTCCTTATAAAATGAGGACCTGGAGGGCTCTCATAACTGGAGCTTAGGCTTTTTGTTCTTAAATGTTGGTGGGCTATATGGGAGCTTCTGAGAGTGGCCCCAGCACTGTACAGGAACTACTGGGGATCAAGTGGGTCGTAGCCAGGGATTGTAGGAAGGAAATAATTTGAGAAACATCCATGTGAGAGCTTCCCAAAAGTTCAGAGTTTCTGGGTCCTACTGTGGATTCAAGAAATGGTGGTTTCCCTAAAAAGGAGGACCCCAATATAGACCCTAAAATACTATAACCCTTGTTATTGGGAGCCACAGAAAGGTAGCCAAAATTTTGGGAAACCCCCAAATCTTGCACCGCCTCATAGACTTCACACTCAGTATACTGACAGTAGCTTGTGGATCCTACGGTGGATACTAAAAATCCTGCATGACCCTAAGTACCCTAAACCTTGGGAATAATGGTACTATAGTATACTTTGGTCATGCAGGATTTTTAGTATCAACAGTAGCGCTGCAAGATGTCCTCCATCCACCGTAGGCTCCAAACCCTACACCCTAACCCTGGCGTGGGCTTCAGGGACCCCCTCGAGGTACATGGGGAGTTTGAGCTGCTTATGGGGTACCTTGAAGGGATTGTTCAAGGGTTGGTTGAAGGAAAACAAAATGAAAGGCTTTCTGGATTATGGTCTAGGCCTTTGGCTTTCTGGCTTAGGACCTTAGGGGTTGGGGACTAGGAGCTTAGGACCTTAGGGGTTAGGGGACTAGGAGCATTATAGGGTTCAGGATTTGGGAGTTTGAAAATTATCGGCTTGGGTTCTAGGCTTCGGGCTTCGGATTCAAGGGCCCAGCACTCTGTCTTCAAGGCACATGCCTTGGAATATATGAGTGGTTGTCAAAGTTATGGTCCCTTTTGGGGTACCCTGAATTTTAGGTGCCGTATTATAATGAGGATCCAAACAAGGGCCATAATTTTGACAACCACCCATATGGTTTAGGGTTTAGATGTAGTTGGGTGGCTCACTGGTAACTTTAAGTGGGATGAAAGGCTGCAAGGGAACATAGGGTTCCACTTGCTGCAATTCTGGGCACTTCGAAATCGTGTTGCAGGTGCGATTGCAACTCACAACCCCACTTGCAAACCATAATTTAGGGTTCAGGGGTTTAGGGTTTAAGGCTTTAGGGTTTTAGGGTTTTAGGGTTTAGGGTTTGAGGGTTTAAGGGTTTAAGGTTTTAGGGTTTAGGGGGGCTCTTAGCCCTCGACCTCGCACCTGAAATCCCATCCCGAATATAGAACACCCCTCAACACTACTGCTGATACTAAGAACCCTGCATGACCTTAATATACTATAGTACTACAATTCAAAAAGGTATAGGGTACTTGGGGTCATGCAGGCTTTTTAGTATCCACCGTATGTTTCAAACTCGGTGACCAACCAGTATTGCCAAGGACCGAAACAGTGCCAACTATACTGCCCTGTGCCCGACCCCTTATACTCTTAACCCTAAACCCTACGCCCTGAACCCTGAACCCTAAACTCTAAACCCTAAACCCTGAACCCTAAAACCCTAAACCCTAAACCCTATATAACCCCCTTTTACCCTAACCCTAAATGCCTTAAGCCCTCCTAGGTCCCCAGGCGCTAAACCCTAAACCCGAAATCCCTAAACGCCGTCAGCAACTGCAGTGCACCCTGAACCGCGCCTGGGCGCCCGAAGCCTCTAAGCCAAACCGCGCCGCACTCAGCGACGTCCTGGGCTCTTTCCAGGGGCGCAGGGTTTCGGGTTTAGGGCTCTAGGGTTTAGGGTTCGGGGGTTTAAGGTTCTAGCGTTAATCTTTAGGGTGTAAGGCTTAAGGTTCAGGGTTTAGGGTTTAAGGTTCAGGGTTGAGGGTTCAGTCTGTAAGTAAGGGGTCTGGGGTTCTAGTTTCAGGATTTCAGTGGAATTCTTTGCCTTGGCACAAACCCCAAAGGCGCACCTACGCCCCAAACCCTACCCTAATCCCCACTCCCTGCGTATCGCTTAAGAGTTTAGGGTTTAGCGTTTAGGGTTTAGGGTCCTCCCATTTCAGGATAAATCCTCTTTTCACGCTATCCTTCGAAGCTCTGACATAGCCGAGACTCTGGGTGACACCCTCGGCAAAGTCCTGCACAGGATGTCAAACTGCACAGCTGAGAAAAATGCTTCAACATGGCTGTATTTCTGAAATACTGCCACAAGCCTTGGCACTCATTCAGGTCACCAACTTTTTTTGCAATACCGGTTGCCGAAGCCCAAACTCTGAACAGCGACACTCTAGACCGTAGGCGCTAAGCCTGGTAGAGCCGGCTTCTCATACTCCAGCTACTGCATGGATGCACAACCCTTAACCCTAAACTTCCTCCGAATCATGAGAAGACCAGCAACCCAGGGGCCCCTGACATCCCAGTAGAGTCGGTGGATGACCCTATGCAGGTATCTTAGGGGTTCTATAGGGGCTCTATAGGGGCTGTATAGGGATAATGGAAAAGAAAATGGAAGCTGCTGTTTAGGATTTAGGGTTTAGGGCTGCAAAGCCTGTTTCTGTCGGTATCTCTAGACAACTTTGGGACGTGAAACGGAATCAGAGAGGTCTGGGCGACCACTTTCGGGGCAATAGACAACATGCTTGACAAAACAGCGCAAGAACCCAAAACCCCCTAGATCCCTAAACCCCCTTGATCTCAGCCCTAAACGATGCTAGGGTGGGTTTCGCGGGGCTATGTGAATGATTGCTTATGGCTTTCCAGGGTTTATATGTAGCTTAGATTAAAGGTAACAAGGTAAAAACTATGCTGAAACCTATCCCTGCAACGGGGAGGCATGCTTGCCTGGCCAAGACGTGTAGCACTGTGCGCCAACTCTACCACCTCGCCGACAGGATCATTTTAACTTGGAGGGTACAGGACTTACCAGGATGGGTTTACGGTTTAGGGTTTCAATATACAAGCTTGAGTTAAGAGGCCAATAATCTAGATACTCTATAAAGGTCCTAATGCCGAATTTGAGGGTCTAACAACCCGTACTGGTGGTAAGTATCTTAGGATTAGGGGGTTAGGTTTTAGGGGGAACCCTAAACCCTAAACCCCTAAGGCCATGAGGGAGAGAGCTGGGTCATCTTGCAGTTCTTAGAGGCTATAGACCCTTCAAGCAGGGCTTACTGTAGGATTTGGGGCAGAGGTTTCAGTTCAGGGTTTAGGGTGTAGGCAGGGTATATAAGTTTGACGCTGGATTAGCAGTTCGCCAACTAGATGTCCATACAATTCTGAAGTGTTGTAACGCTTATACTTCCACAGAACTATTCAAAGCTTACGAAACGTGGCATGAACTAAACCCTAAGCCCCTCAGGCCCTGACCCCTAAACCCTAAACCCTACACCCTATGACCTATTCCCAAAAAACCCTAAACCCTACACCCTATGACCTATTCCCTAAACCCCTAAACCCTGAACCCTACACCCTATGACCTATTCCCTAAGCAACCTGTCTCCAGGCCGCGCCTGCTCCACGCCATTCAGCCGCGCCGCCCGGAGGACGGTCGTAGCGGCTCCGAAGCCTTTTTGGGAGAGTTTAGGGCTTTAGGTTGGGTACTGCCCCCACCCAGTAACAGTCTATATTAGCGGTCCTATTAAGGGCTGTATATAAGCAAAATTATAATTATTCGCCGAGGCATCCAGCCTCAGGGCGTTCAGATCCCTTTAAAAACCCCCTCTATTTTTGCTTGCAGACACGCCGCAAGCCTGCCACACCCCCGCCCCCCGCCCCCCCCCGCCATGGTGGGTGGCCTAGTCCAGCCTGACCATCCCGCATGAAATTTCAGCCTCACCCAGGGTTCGAGTCTTTGGCAGTACGCGGCGATTGCGCATTTTTCGTTCAAAACAACATGTGGAGGGTTGAGGCGGCCTTGGAAGCGTCTGGAGCCCCCGGAGGCCCTGGAGGCCCCTGGAGAGCCCCCGGAGCCCCCTGGAACAGCCTGGCATGGATGAAGCTGAGTAACCTTTACAGACCCTAATATATACTATGGCTTATACTATATACTATGTCTTATTTATGGGTTTCGCGTTTTGGGTACACTTATTTGGGATTTGCGGTGGATTATGACAAGAGCACTTTTGCGAGATACGAGGAGTTTTAGCTACCGTTCTGTGGCTAGACCCCAATATACATTTAGACTATTGGTCAAGTGCTTGTGGACACCAGAAGGTTTTCAGGCTCCGAATGCTATACACTAAACACTATTTTGGACCTAAGGCAATTAACTTTGGGAATTGGTAAACTC
>CAJNIZ010015158.1:10482-44002 GCA_905231905.1 Symbiodinium pilosum
GTAATCTAGGTGCTATATCATATTTAGATTGTTTGAATTCGTATTCTTTAACATTAATTGGTTTAACTATGGGAATATTAGTATTATTACTCATTACTTGAATATAGAAATTATTTTCTAGAATCTTGTGATAGTGCCCCGTCGTTGCAAGTAAAAAACCCCTGAATATTCTAAAACATCACTACATCATAAGCATGTAGTTAATTTGTATGGTGCCAATGCTTTTCATAATTAATAAAATTATGAAAAATATTTGTGAAATATTATTATATGACAATATATGTTGATAGAATAACAATGGATTTTAATACTGACTATAATTCTAATCATTGTGAAAGGCAATGTGTTAGATGTAAAAAATTTACGAATTCAATATGTTTCAAGAGATATTATCTTAGTAAAACAAGTAGGTATGTAATGCAGTATAGATACACTGTTACTTGTTGTGAATGTCTTGATGGAATGAAACAGTATAATGACAAACGGAAAACGAATTAAAAACATGAGTATAATATATACACATCTCATAAGAGTTTATGGAATATAATTCTACTATGATTACAACCTTTGAAGCCAAACCTAATAAAATCTATCTACCTACTCATGCCCATTGTGATCTGGATGTATCCGCCTTGATCCTAGGTATTTTTTTATATTGGAACCATACTTTGTTGGTGTAGTGGTGATTTTTGGGGAATATGGTATATTTTGGATATGGATAATGGGGATACTGTTGTGATAATGGTTGTTAAGCCTAGGGGGGGGGGTATGGCGGTTACATCTAGACCAAAATGGGCATGATACTCCCAAACTTATTTTCGGGTCAAGTTTCACGGTTGAAGGGTTTCAGGGCATGCAGGGATCCCGGAGAGAGGGTCATGATCCTCGCCTCTGAGGTGATGCTCGTACATACACATGAGCTATAGTCTAGACTCCGTAGCGGTGGTTATATAGGTATAGAAAAACATTATAGGTGCTTTTGAGGGAAATACAAAGAGGTTAGATTATAGCTTACATATTGCCTTGCAGATGGACTGACATGTGTAAGCTGGGTTTGGGTTTTGAGAGTTAGGGTCAGGAAGCACCTCAAGTTGCAAGTCGTTCTCAAAGCCGCTGAAAAGTCCTTAGCCCAAAGCCCTACATCCAGATACCTACTAACACCCCCAGCCCTGAACCGTAAACCTTAGGCTCCAAACCTTTTGCCTGTCTTGATGCCACAGGCAGAAAGCAAAGACGTGCTGAAGCCATCATGCATGAAACCCTAAGCCCCAAATCCTAAACCATGCTACTTCGCAGACGACTTTCTGGAAAGGCACCCACGAAGATGTTGGCTGCAGCGGCCTTGGGCGCAGCAGAGATGTCAGGGCAGTTTCTGAAATCTGTTTTTCAATTTTGTGGAGTTAGGGTGCATACATGGGTTCAGGCTCTATGGTTCAGGGGTCTACCTGAATCCCTAAAGTATGCAAAATAATGGCCTCTTGGGCTGTTTTTAGGGTTTTGGGGCTATTATTTTACCTACTCTTGGGGCCTAGGTAGGGAATAAATGTTAAGGTCCTTGGCGTAGAGGTTTAGGTTTTGCGCTTTACCAGCTTGGAGCTCAGGTCAAAAAGCTCGAAATCCCCCGAAGCCGTACACGTCCTCTGTATGTTCAGGAAATCCCTGCCTGAACCCCAAAGATATGTAGAACAATGGCCCGTTTTGGCTGTATTTAGGTGTATGGATGGGGTTTTTATTTTACCCACTTTTGGGGTTTAGGTAAGCCTGAAGCGCTGAACTTTAAAGCCTGAACCCAAAAACCTTAAATCCATAAAGCCTATACCCTACAAACCTTAGGGGGTCTTCGCCAAGGCACTGCTGTTGTCGCTGATTGCGCCTACCAGCTCCCTTCTGACCTTCAATGCAGAGGAGCTGTTCTTGAGTTTAGGGTTTAGGGTTTAGGGTTTAGGGTGAGGGCGGGGGCCAGCGTCAAGGTTCATCGTCTAGGGTTTTGTTGTTTTTTTTGCTTTCCTTAGAGGGCAATTCAGGCATTTCTGTACTTTGGTTTGGGGATGGACGCTGTTTTCCTGGTTTAGGGTTTGGGGTTAGGATGTCTGTAGTGTGCGGTTTAAGGTGTGAGTTCAGGGTAGACGTCGTTTTGTAGAGCTTTTGCCCGGGCGGTTGTGCTTCTAGGCTCTTTTAGGATTTCACCTTAGGTTCATTTCTTTGATCTGGGCTTCAGTTTCATCATTTTGTGAAAGACTGGCGTGGTTTTAGGGTTTGGGTTTAGGCCTAGGGTTTAAGATTTCGGGCAGAGCAGTAATTCTAGACTTTTCTGGGCAGGCGGCTATTGGGACGCCTTTTCGGGTCAAGGAAGGTCTCGTGCATGTGCAGCTCTGCCAAAGTTATGTTCGCTTCTTGAAGTAATCCAGAACAATCCCAAAGATAGGCGTATGTATATATATATATATAATAAATAAATAAATATATATATATATATGCATGTCAGACTATACGCGCAGCACTCATGAAAACTCCTTGCTTTGATTTCTTTCTACATTTTAACATGTTATACCAATAGTAAATCCTGAGTCAGAAGTCGTATGCCCAAAGCCCCAAATGCACCCAACACCCGAAGAAACCTTCACTGAACCCTGCGGTGAGGAGGCCAACGCAAGGCCCGTGACGAAGGCCACTCTCATCAGCGCACCCAGGGCTCCCATTTAGCTGTTTTTTGGTCGGGTGTGCTGAGTCAGCCCTTGTTCTTTTTGGGGGTCCTAAGGTCTTCCAAAAAATCAACTGTAGTCAAACACGGCCGGATTGTGGGTGGTCAGGGTTTAAACCCCAAACCCTAAACCAACCCCAAAACCCCTAAACCCTAAACCTTAGGCTCTATGGATCATGTCTTTGCTCTTCAACAGACTGCTTCTGAACCTGCTGGTGCCTGCTTCTCACATGCGTCCCAGATTTTCCGAAAACCTAGGTCTAGGGTTAAGGGTTTGAGGTTTGGCGTTTAGGGTTGAGGGTTTGGGGGTTTAGAGTTTATGTTTTACCTAAGCATCCTAAGCACCAAACCTTCGACCCTACCCTACATCGCAAGCGGCTTAAGCTCTACATCCTGCACCTTCAAAATCGCTTTGTCAAAGCCCTAAACCCCTAAACTGAAGGGTATAGGGTATATAGGGTTTAGGGTTAAACCCCCTAAACCCACCTCATACCGTCTGCCCCCAAGCTGGACCCATAAAGTTTAAGTTCTCAAGCCCCAGCGCTGAACCCCATACCCTAAAACCCTACACCCAAAACCCTGGATGCCTGAAACTCAAACTTCTCAGCCCCAAAGCTTGAGGCCCACCCCCAAAACCGTGAGCTCTCAACCCGAAGTCCTGAGCCCAATGGCTTCAAATCCTAAGCCCAGGGTCCCAAACCGTAAGCCTTAAATTCCTAAATCTAAGCGATTAAAGTGGGATAGTGAACAGTCGCCACTGCAATCCGACCTTCGACTATCCACGCGCCTCCGAGTAGGAAGGGTTTAGGGTTTGAGAAAACCGTCGCAACTCGTTTCACCGGCCCCTCTGCCGGCGAAAAGAAACCTGAAGCTGCTTCCAATGTCACACGCTCAAGCGCACAGTTGTCGACAGTTTTGGAGCATGGAAGGGGCACGTCTGTTGCTTGATCGGAGGATGAGAGTCCTCCTGAAGTAGATAGAATATGGCTTTGGGCATAATAAGATCTACTAAAGGGCGACAATATGATCTGGAAGAAGAACTGAGCTTGGCAAGGGGACTTTGGCTGCCGCCTGCGAATCGGCCCCGGACTGCAAACCTCAGTTTTGGGGACAACTCTAAACCCTAAACCTCATATTCTATCTACTTACGGGGGACTATATGATCTGGAAGGAGAGCAGATGGCTGCCAAGTGCAAAGACCAGCTGAGCAGTATGGACCCCTGGGTTTAGGGTTTAGGGGTTTAGGGTTTAAGGTTTATAGGGTTTAGGGGGGATACTATGCTACCCTTATTTCTTGACCGACTGTTGTCCGTGAATAATTCATGGTTCCCGACATAGCAAAGTATATCCTCCTTCAGAATATATTTTCATTTCACATACAGAAAAATTCTTGCTTGGGTCAAGGACCGCCTAAACCCTAAACTCTAAGCTTTGAATCCTAAACCCCTAAATCCAAAACCCTTAACCCTATCAGCTGGGCACGCTGGCAAACACAAACCTGTCGTCGAGCCATAAGGCCAGATGTTGGCTTCTAAGCCCCAAAGCCCAAGAGCCCATCCCCCCCCAGACCCTAAAATGCGAAGCCATAAGCCTTATACCTCAAATTGTGAAATACTGGCTTCTTGGGCGTTATTCCATTCTTCCTATTTTTGGGTGGTTGGGGCCATGAATTTGCGTACTTTAGCGGCTTGGGTATAGCCCGAAACCTAAACCCTCAACCCTAAAGCCCTCAAATCCTAAGACCCCAAACCCGAAACCACAAACCCTAAACCCTAAACCCTAGACCCCAAATTCTAAACCCCAAAACCCTAACCCCAAAACCTTAAACCCTAAGCATCGGGGAATCTGTGAGGTGCTTGGCCTGCTCCAGGGAATGAAGGACCAGTTGGAGACCGAGGCAACTTGTGGGGTTCTGGGTTTCAGGGTTTGGGGGGTTCAGCGAGTTAAGGGTTTAGGGGTTTGGGGGGTTTAGGGTTTAGGGTTCGGCTTGGTTTAGGCTTTTGGGTTTGGGGTTCAGGAACTTGCGGGCGCCAGATGCATAGTAGAATAGGGTGTGTATGTATATATAGGAGGTTATCTAGGGGATAATGGAAAAGAAAATGGAAACACCTAGTTAGGGTTTAGGGTTCCTGGGCTTGGGGCTTATGGTCCCTATTATACACCCTTTTTTACGTGGAGTAATTAGGGGTCTACATTAGGGTTGTGGGTTTCTGCTTGGGGTCTAGGGGGTTTAGAGTTGAGGGGTTTAGGGGTTTAGGGTCTAGGGTTTAGGTGTTTAGGGGTTTAGGGCTTAGGGGTTCAGGGCTTAGGGGTTTAGGGCTCAGGGGTTTAGGGTTTTAGGGCTTAGGATTTAGGGGCTCAGGGTTTAGGGTTTTTAGGGATTAGGTTTAGGGGTTTAGGGATTAGGTTTAGGGGTTTGGGGTTTTAGGGGTTTGAAGTTGAGGTGTCTAGGAGTTAAAGTGCCATGCTTTTAGGAACTTGAGTTAACTTACGTTACCGTTATGAGGAAACCCAGCGGTTCACGTTTGAGTCTTGAAGCTTAAATTCAAGTTCCCCTAACAGGAACCTAAGTCAGGGTTTCAGGAGTTCATGATTACGGGCTTCGAGGTTTACAGTGTTGGGATTCCATTGCCCCTACATCCAGAAACCCTGAAAACCCCCAAAGCCCAAATCTCTCAAACCCTAGATCCTAAAACCCCACGCAGGTCAGGCTTTTGGGTAAGTAGATCCCAGACACCCAAAAGGGTGTGCCGAAGAGCAGGCTAGCTTTAGATCCTCCAGCGCCGCAGGTTCTTGACAAACATGAAACTTGAGTACTGTTGTTGCAAAGAAAACAGTATAAGAAGAGAACAGGAAGTGTATAGATATGTGTATGTACAGACATACACATGCACAGGCATATATACATATATGCATACAGAGACATATACGCACTTCTACATACACGGAGATAGAGAGATACAGAGAGACATAGAAAAGAAGAAGAAGAAGAGACATAGAAACAGAGCACAGATCGAGAAGTGTACCAAGAACAAGAAGGAGATGAGAGAGATAAAAGAAAGAGAGGGAGAAAGACAGAGAGAGAGAGAGAGAGAGAGCGGAAGGGGAGAGGGGGGAGGGAGGAAAGGATGGAGGGATGAGGGAGGGGAGGGTCCCAGGCTGCACTTCAATCAGGGGTCTGAAATCTCACCCCAAAACTCCCTAAACGCCCCCGATACTGTACCTCATATCTCCAGCCAGAAGGCCTCAGACCGTTACCCAGCAATCTTAGATACGAATCCCGCAGCCCGCCACCAAAAACATTACAACCGCTATTAGAAGAACCCCACAGAAAGGGACCGCTCACTTGATGGAAGCCCTCAAATCGCACGCCCTAGAGTCCACACACTGCAGGCTTAGTATGTCTAGCATCTTCAGGGAGCATCAGGTAGTGTCATCCCCACTCGAGTAGTGTTTTTCATCGGGGATACTACAGTGGATCGGCTGAAGTCCGTGAATACGATGGTACCCAATATAGAGCAGTAAGACTATATCCTCCTTTTTGGGTATCGTACCCAATAAGGGATAATATCTTAGTGGGTTCGACCACCAAAAATAATACTCGTTGTACCCAAACCTTAAAACCTCAGACTTTAACCCCTGAGTGTGGAGGCCAAAGAGGAGGAAGAGCTCATGGACAAATACAACTGCTGGTGCAAGGCCACGTGCAAACCCTAAACCCTAAACCCCATTTTGGTGGGTTTCGGATTTAGGGCTTTCGACTTTGGGATGAGTTGGGTTTTGGGAGATTTGGGGTGAAGGGTTCTGGGTTTTGAGGGTTTGGGTGTTTAAATTAAGTTTAGGATGTTTTGGGATTTAAGGTCTGCCTGTACTCCGACAGTACGTAGCACAATTGCCTTTTTGGGTATGTTTAGGTGTCTTGGCCTCTTATTTTACGCATTTTTTGGTTTCAGGTAGGATTTAAGGTTTAGGCGGTTTAGGGCTTAAGGGTTGGGGTTTAGCGCTTTGGGGGTTTAGGGTTTCTTGAGATTTTGTTGGTGTCGTGTCCGAGGTGTTAGCAGCTTTTGTATTTATATATATCGCCTGCGCCTGTGCTTTGGGAGTTTAACAGTTTTCTTGTATACATCAAAACTCGGCTGAGCTGATAGATCCAACATCGTACGCTGCAATCCCCCAACCCTGGAAAGTCTAGACTCCCATCCCCAAACACCTGATGAATACACGCGTGATTGAGGGATATCTGGAGTTTGTTGGGGCCTCAATGCTGATAGGGTGTCAGAGTGGTTGCAGTATAAGATCTTATGAGTGAGATGAATGAAAATTATTTTCTAACCCTCAAGATCCAGACCTCATTCTCTCAAGATCTAGACCTCCTTCTCCCTAAATCCTGGGATGCTCAAACCATAAACCATACGCAATCCTTCCCCTCGACCCTTAACCCTACACCTCGACTTGTTGGGCCAAGGGGAACTAGTAGGTACACTTATAACCCTTACAAGCCATAAAACATATCCCCCTCTCCAAAACATTAACCCTAAACTGTAATCTCCAACCGTTGCGGTTGCCCCTAGATGATTCTAAGCCTACGCCCTGAACCCCAAACTCTCAACCGTAAAGCCTAAACCTCCCAAGTACGGCAGAAACCCTAAGCAATCATCAACATTCTGGTCCTAGATTCCTTCTGAAAGTATGGTATTGGGTGCCACTCATGGACCTCAACGTGAGATTGCTTGTTTGGCTCCTAGAATCCTTATACACCCCTCTACAAGCGCAGCATCCGTTTCATTTTTCATGTTCTCCTCCATTAAATTCTCCATCATCGGTACTTATTTCTTAACCCTTCAACCCTCAACCCCTGGCCCTTAAACCCTTCTACCCCAAGCCTTACATAGCCCTATCCCCCTCTGCGCCCTGCCTTCTTGGCAATTCTTGAAAACTTGAAACCCTAAGATAGTAGTTTCCATTTTCTTTTCCATCATCCCAACATAAGCCCAATATAACCTTAATATACGCCCAATATCACCCCAATATAAGCCCAATATAACCCTAATATAACCCCAATATAGCCCTAATATACGCCCAATATAACTTTAATATAAGCCCAATATCACCCTAATCTAAGCCCAATATAACCCTAATATAGGCCCAATATCACCCTTTAGAAGTTTGAGCCCTCTAAACTCCCTGAATCCCCTAAACCCTCTAAATAAACCCTAAACCCCCTAAACCCTAAACCCTAAACTCTAAGCTCAAGTCCCAGCAGGAGAACTCGGAAGGCAAGGCAACCTCCGCCGCAGCCTTTGCTGGCATAGGGCTGGGTTTTTAGGGTCTACCTGGGCTCCGAAAGGGTTTGGGGGTTTAGGGTTTGAGGGTTTAGGGTTTAGGATTTAGGGTTTAGAGTTTAGGGTTTTGGGTTCAGAGTTTAGGGTTTAGAGTGTAGGGTCGAGGAAAAGTATGTCTCTCATAATGGCATTTGGTCAAATTTTCGTGGTGTTGTCAAGGGACAGAATGGCCCGAAACCACAGGCTATGGGGGTCAGGTACAGATTTGGCGGTTTTGGTGTGTTAGTTGTTTTTGAGTGGGTTAGGGTGTATTTAGGGTGTGAGGTTGTTTTAGGGTTTGGGTGGGGTTTTAGGTTGCGTTTCTTTTGGAGGGGGTTGGTTAAGGGGCTTAAGGAGCTCAGGATTTTTGAGTTGTTTCATGTCGTGTGGTATTCTTGATTTGTGCTTGGAAAGGAGCAGGGCAGGGTTAAAGGTGTAGGGGCCTAGAGGTTTAGGGCCGAATAATTGCAAGAAGGTTCTGGGAGAATAGGTAGGTGAATATCCAGGATTCTCGAGCTTTCGCATTCAGGATTTTCAGTTTATGGGGGCTATGCTGGAAAGGGTATAGAGGTAGGGCGTAGGGACGGCTGGATTCAGTCTTTTGGCATTCTTAGTCTGAACCTGGTTTCAGGTTCTGTTTTGGTTAGAGCTCACTTTGAGGGGTTGAGTTGAGTTTTTCACTGGACACTTGAACAGCCTGTGCTTGACCAGTCGCTAGCCCTAAGCCCTATACATCCTGCGCCCTAAATCTCGCAGCCCTCAAACACAGAAATCCAGATCTCGAAAACCCCTCACTGGAACCCTTCGGCCCCAGACACTCCCTCTTTGCCCCCCTGGGCTCTTGACTGAAGCCTGGAGGCCTCACCTGACCTTACAGTGGCTTGAGGAATGGAATATATCTTGCATCCCGCGATTGCAACAGCAATCCCAACTCCGAAACGCTTGTCCCAAACTTAAGGTCCACGATGCGAGCCCCAAACGCCAAAGCCTTTCCTCTAAAACGAAATACCATGCGCGAGGCACTAAACCCTAAACTCTACGAAACCCCATAAGCTGAAATTCGAATCAGGCATGCTTAGCCCTAAATTCTAAAACCCGAAAAGCCTAAATTCCTAAACCATACACACTACCTGAACCCCAGAAGTACCTAGAATAATAGCCTTTTTGGCTATATCTCGGTGCTTTGGGCTATTATTTTACCTACTTTTGGGGTGCAGGTAAACCTTAAATCCCAAACCCTACACGCCAAGCTCTAAAGCCCCAGATCCTATAACCTAACTCTCCCCTCTTCCCGTCCTCGAACACTTACCCGTTCCTAACAGGGAAGAAGGGGACCATTTTATACAGGGATTCTATCTGGATCATGTTCCCTTATTGGAAAAAGGGGCAGGTATCTTATATACCTGGACCCTGGATGTCCTACCTTTTAAGGGACATATCCTATAAATATTAGGACAAAACCACAAAAACGAAGGACATCCCAGGATCGAGGTCGGGATTCTATTCCCCTTTTCTCTACGAAGAACCCTAAACCCTAAAACCTCAAACCTAAACCCTACCTGGACCCCAAAAGTATGTAAAATAATGGTTTTTATGGCTGTTATTATGGGTTTAGGGCTATTGTTTTTTACATACTTTTGAGGTCCAGGTAGACACTAAAACCTAAACCCATAACCTTAAACCCTAAATCCTCAAACCTAAACCCTAACCAGGAAGTCAAAATCCCAGATTCCCAGGTTGAGGGCGCCAACGCTCAAATCAAGGTTTGGGGCTCAGCTTGGGGTTTAGGGATTAGGGTTTAGGGTTCAGGATTTAGGGCTCGGAGTCTAGGGTTTAGGGTTCAGGATTTAGGGTTTAGGGTTCAGGATTTGAGGTTTTAGGGTTGAGGTTTCAGGGTTTAGAGGGAGGGGTTGTTTCGATTCCGGGATTTAAGACTTAGGGGTTAGAACTGTGATTTGGCGTGATTTAGGAAATTATAGCGGGTTCAAAGCATTCTTCAGAGCTTTGATCTCGGATCAAGGGTCTAGGGCTAAAGGCTTATGCGACCTCTATGTTCCGAACAAACGTTGCGAGGTCCAGGAAGGCCTAAACCCTGAACCCTAAATAAACCCTGAACCCTAAACCCTGAACCCTAAATCCTGAGCCCTAAACCCTAAGTGGTGGTTCTTCCTAGATTCCAGGTTGGCTGGCTCCAGGTAGCTCGGAATTGCAGGGTCAACAGGTTTTCGGGTCTAGTGAGTTAGGGTTTGAGCCCACAAGTCCTCCTTTGGGTTCGTGCTCGAGGGGTGGGTTTAGGGTGTAAGGTTTACCTGGACCCCAGAAGTGTGTAAAATAATAGCCCTAAACCCATAATAACAGCCATAAAGGCCATCATTTTACATACTTTTGGGGTCTAGGTAGGGTTTACGGCTTGAGGTTTCAGAAGCGCAACAGCAGAGGGCTTAGAGCTCATGCCTTGACCGTTCTTACCCCTCACGCGCAACTTTCCTTGTTGTAGGTACCCTGTACCCTGGCATCCCACATGAAAGGCTAGCTCCTCAAGAACCGCAGACCTTTAACCCTAAGACTACATCCGAAACCCGGGATGCATAGGGATTCCGGGGCTGCCGCATGGAAGCTATATTGGGAAACGGTAGGTAGCATAGGGTTTAAGGTTTAGGTTTTAGAGTTTAGGGTTTAGGGTTAAGGTAGGTGAGAAACTCTGGGTAAGTCAGCTTGCCCAAAAGCCTGACGAGACTTTGAGCGTATGAGCCCTAAACTTCAAGCATGTGGAAGTTTGTAAGAGTGCCAGACCCGAGAACCTAAACCCCCACCTTGTCATCCTTAGAATTACCCCCCCCCCTTGCGCTCCCACTATATACGCCCTAGCTTCGGCAACTCCCATAGCCCTAAGCATAGCCCTACATACCCTAAATCCCAAACAGCACACCCTGAGCCCTATAAACTGAACACCCTGAGCCCAAAGCCCTGCACGCAAACCGTAAACCAAAAAGCTTGCGCCCGAATCTTGGAGAATCCTGAAATCCTCGGCCCAACCCTAAACCCTAAACTCCAAATCCCTAAACCCTAAACTCCAAAACACTCAGTCCTAAACCGCAACAGGAGATGGAGGGCAAGGTGGATGCCTTAAAGGCGACGAGCGCAGGCTTGGTTACGGAGTGCGCACTCCCAGAGACCACACGACAGCTTAAGGGGTGGGCGGGGTTTTAGGGTTTAGCGTTCAGGGTAGGGTGTAGGATCTGTCTCTTTGTTGGGGGCGGGGGCTTAGGGTGTCAGCTTTGGGGCTTGGGGTCAAGGATTCGTTCCTTTTCTGGGTGGGTTAAGATGTTGGAAGTAGGGTTTAAGGCCTTAGTGTGGTTCAAAGCCTGAAGGTATGGGAACCTTGGTTTAGGGTTTAGGTAGGAATTAGGAGTGCTGAATAACTTTCCTAGAGAATCTGGTGATTGGACGTGAATTTCCTCACCCCTCGAACAGCAAAGCCCAAACCCTCTACCCTGAACCCTGGACCGTGATCCTAACAGCCCCAAAACAACCGTAGATCCTAAACCCTAAGCCCGAAACCTTAAAACCTAAACCCTAGACCCTAAAACCTAAGCCCTAAAACTAAAAACCCAAGCCCTAAACCTTAAAACCTAAACCTGAACCTAGGATGCCAAACCAATTCCAGGTACACCACCTTGGGCAAGGAGGTCGAGAGCAACGAGGCTTTGCAAATAGGAAGTAGAGGGTAACCTCCACCAAAGTACAGCAGAATCTCATAGTTACATGTTATTTTAGGCAGGGTAGCTCCCATAAGACTTCCTACATAGCCGTTGTAGTGTGTTTGTCAGGAATTGAGGTTCTGTTGTAGGGCCTTCAACAAGACGTGGGCTTCTGTAGTCCGTTGAGAATCATGTCGTAAACCCCTTACGGCTTAAGCCAGCGGCTTTTGAAAGATTCCAGGGGGCCTGGGGCCTGCAAACAGACTTGGGCCCGTATAAACTTCATAAGGTGTATCCTAGAGCCTCACCCCATTGAGATAGACCTACCTCCACAGCAGCCCGACCTTCAAGCAATGTTCTGCTTGCATATACCTACTGCTCACACGGGTGGTTAAGGATTTAGGGTGGGCCACTGGGATTTCTCCAATGAAACACCTGAGGGTCCCGTGCAGCTTATCCTGGGTGCCACGAATTGTATGGGGTGCTGGCCAGGAGTTTGGACAGATTTGTTCCTTTCGCTTTTGCCCTGCAGAACTGGTAGTCATCCTGGGCTTGAGGGTGCGCGGTTTGGGGCTAGCAGGGAATGGAAGGCCTTCTTGGCTAAACTAATGCCAACAGAATTCCGAATTACCAGCCCAAAACTGAAGCACCTAAACCTTAAAACTTCTAACAACCACCCAAAAAACAAAAGATTAAACCTCTAAACCGTACACCCTAAACCGCCCTAAGCGTGAAAGCCAAGCCTTTACGCCTTGCCTTCCCTCAACCAGGCCTGGAGCGACAAAATAGACCAGTGAGGAGTACAGTCCTTGGAGACAGGGGGTATGTAGTGACTTGCATCTTAGTTACGGGCAAGTTAATCTGAACAAAAACAATTGAAAATCCTAAGTCCCCTAGGCCTAAAGGCTAAGTCTGCTTAGTCCTAAGCCGAAAAGCTTGTGCCCTGAACCCTAAATCCTACAATTCCTAGGCTTTAAGTCTGTAGTTTTTCAGTTCAAATGCAAGACCTTGCCACCCCGAACAGGTCTCCATGGAGGAGTCCGAGGTCATGCGTAAAAAGCAGCTCGCCGCGTGGCAGCAAAGATGAGATGGGGTTTAAGGCTTAGGGTTTAGGGTTCAGCGGAAAGCTGAGACTTTTCACGGCTCAGGGCTTAGGGTTTAGAATCGTTTCGGATTTTAGGTGTCGAGAGGATCTAGCTTAAACCCTGAAACATTCTGAAACCTTATCTGGATGGATGTAGGGCTGCGGGCGTTGGACTTGAAATCTTGCGAGTGTAGTGAAGCTGTTTGTATAACAAGCACCCAGCTCAAGAAACTTCACTGATCGAGTCGGGGGAGAGGGGTCGGCCATGAGTCTTCACTCAAGCCATACTACTAGGTTGAATGCGCACAGCAGTATAGTCATGACCAGTCTTGTTCTTCAACAACCCTTATGTAAGCAGGCTATAATCTGGTCGCACGAGCAAAACTATCCCAACTAAATAGGCCCCAGCATTGACATCAGGTTTCAAGCTTGCAAAAAGTGGCCGCCCAGTGACAAAGCTTTTCAGCACCATGTCCATGATTGTAGAAATAAGCGTGGTGCTACTGCGAGGATCCTAACATGCTCAGAGCCTGAAGCCCTACGCCCCCAAACCTGAAGTCATAAACCCTGCTTATGATCCTCAACCCCCAAACCCTAGAACTCTAAGACCCTAGCTACTAAACCATACACCCTAAACCCTAAACCCTAACGCTATTTAGGCCCCACACCCTCAACCCTGAGTTCCTCAACCTCAGAATCTTAGGGTTCAGGGCCTAGGGTTTAGAGTTAGGTCTTAATTCGGGTTAGGGGTTAGGGTTCAGGGCTTAGGGTTTAGGGTAAGGTGTTAATTCGGGTGGGGGGTTAGGGTTTAGGGGTTAGGCTTTAGGGTACTTCTCCACGTGTTTGCAACAGCATCCTTCAGGGTGGCATCTGGTTAGCAGGAAATGACAGAATGGAAAAAGAAAATGGAGATTGCCACATGATTGGGATCCGTTCCAAAGGTTGATTAACATCTCTTAGGTGGACCCCCCACCCAGTAATGGTGACTATAAGGGATAATAGGGATTATATTAGGGTCCTCTTATATTCCTATTATACCACTATTACAGGGTGGGGGGTCCTCCTAATATAGTCCCTTACATACCCCCTTATTGGAAACCCTAAAGCCCTAAACCCTACATTATATAGTCCCCTAATATAACCCCTAATATAACCCCTTCTTGGGAACCGAAAGGTTGATTAACATCTCGTTCGAGCTGAGGATCAGTTCCTGATGGACGAGAAGGAGTTGGAGAACAGCGTGGAGCAGGCACTGAATGTGTATTTACCAAGACAGGGCCCGTCTCCCTCACAAACCACTACCTGGACCCCAAAAGTATGTAAAATAATAGCCCTAAACCCATAATAACAGCCATAAAGGCCATTATTTTACATACTTTTGGGGTCCAGGTAAATACTGTAGTCCTCGTTGGCTTGGGGACTCCCAAATTAAAATGGGACTATCATTCCTGGAAATCCCCTCCAAATGCTTTGGGTTTGCCGGCCCCGAAACTAATAGCATGAAACGGTAGTCTACAGGGCCCCCGTCATGCTTGTTTCAGAGAGCGCACGGTCGGCTAAACCTCGCTACGATCCCATATCTTCCCAAGGTGGTTGGGGTACTCCATGGTACCCCTATTTTGAGGGGACCCCATATATATATCTATATATATACCGCGAGGTAGGGTCGAAGTGTTATAACTGGTTCATGAGTGGGCTGTCATAATGTCCCTGAACCGCCAGATCCAGGAACAGATTAGAATTTGCGGTGCTCATCATAAGCGCAGGTGGAGACTGCTCAGAAGGTCATTGCCGCGGCCTCAGCATCTAAGACTTCTGAATTACGGATGTGATTCATTCGCTGTCCCCCCAAACCCTATAAACCCTAGACAAAAATATTAGCCCTGCAGCGCTAGAACCAGGCTTCTTTACAAAGGTTCTCCTGTCGAGGGACTTGCCCGCATCTCAGGACGAGCGCCATAACGACACCTTCCTGCTCCAAACCTCTGAGCAGCAGGTGCCTTGCAGGTTCGGGGGATCAGGCGCAGGATGTGAAGGAGGTTGTCACGTGTTTGGTCTGGTGAGGGTCCGGATGAATTTGCTTGTTTTTGGACCAGTTTTTTGGCAATTTGAGTCAAGTTCTTATACATGGGGCTCGTTTTTTCGAGAGCCCCTAGACAAAGGACACTTAGAGTCCAAACTAGGCCCCATATGTATCCTAAAGCTGAAAAGCCTCAAATGTCTGGAGAGCTCTCTCTTAATTAAGTCTTCGACCGTCCTCAGCAGACCCATTGAGTGCTATCTGCGCTATCAACATGTAAGGTTACCAAAGTTAGAGATCTCTCTGGGTTGAGTTTGGTGCCTGAACGTGGGCCTGAACAATTCGAATAAGTCTGCAAGGGAAAAGTTTCGGTAAGTATTCACATTATCTCCGGGCTGTAGTGTAAGTTGAAGCCAAAGATGGATGTTTCGGGCTTGGGGCGGCCTTTCACCTTTCTGGTTTTTATCTTCCCGTACCAATAGTGACCAAAATATATCCTTCTGAACAAGGGAACTCATCAGCTATATGATTTAGGAACGCCTCAAATACGTCCTGGATACCCTAAACTGAGTGAGCGCGGGGCCGCCCGCGCCGAAACCGGCAGGAGACAGGGATTGGGAGGCCTTGGGAAACCTTGCAAGGCCCTGGGAGGCCGTGGAGGCTGCTGAAAAGACAAGGCTGGGAGGTTTTGGGGAGGCTTTCGCTGCCCCCCCTCCGCGGGCCTGGGAGGCCTCCTGGAGGTACCTTATTCTAAGGGCGACCTGACGGGTTACCCGCCAGCGGCCTTTTCTTCCCGCGCCCAAACCTTTTTCCAGCGCTCTTTAAGTCCCTCTCGTTGTCTGTACCCGGAGTGTCCCACTCCTATGTTCAGGACTACTGGGTTGCTTTTAAGGATTTTAGAGTAAGTTACCATAATGGGTATATATACATATAGTAAATAATAGGGGTGCCCCATTATAGTAACTTAATTTAACTTCCTTAACAGCAACCCAGACTATTGCAAGGTCTTGGGCTGAAGAGAGCTAGAGGCCTCCGGCCGGATCCAAACCTTGCAACGGCCGTCTGACCTGGCCATGTCATTCAAGGGCTGCCTGCTCTAAAGAGGCCTAGCCGACAATGTTCAATCTCGAAATAGACAGGTGCAAGAAAACATGAGGGCAGGAGCGCGATCAGAGTTCGAAAGAACCCTAAACCCGCAAAGGTCGAGGCACGGGTGGACTGCCAGCGGGGGTGGGCTCATGCGGGTCAAAAACTCAGAGCCCATATTCCATAGCAGGAACCGCAGAAGTTCTGTACTGCCCCTGCGCATGCTGAGGGTCCACAATAGCTGCACCCTGGCGCCCTCCATGTTGGAAACCGATGAGAGCGATTGTTTCAAGGAGTCTGTGGAAAAGGGATGAATAGTTGCTTGGGTTGTGCAAGGGACCCCCAACTCAATGCACTTGATTTAGGGTTTACGTAGGGTTTAGAGTTTAGGGTTTAGAGTTTAGGGTTCGAGTTTAGAGTTGAGAGTTTAGGGTTGATATGGCTCATACCGCTGACAGGCTAAAAATCTCCATTACGTTAGGTATCCTAAAACTTGAGAATGATGCTACTAGAGACAACCAAGGTCATGCGGGATGAGGGTTTAGGTTTAAGGGTTTAGGGTCAACGCTAGCAACCCGCGTATCATCCCAGTTTCCATGTCATTGTCCATTTCACTTCCCACTGGATTGGCTATTGTGGGGCCCTTTATTGTCCCTACATACCTCTATGTCCCTCTAACCCTAAACCCTACCTAACCTCACATAACCCGAAACCTTAAACACTCTAGATCCATCAACACCCAGCAGGCCTTCGTGCAGACGATCCAGCAGCTGCTCGCCAAGCCTGGAACTCAGCAGGACGCAGGGTGTAGCCGTTTAGGGTTTAGGGATTAGGGGATATTCAGGGCTGATTGAGGGTCTGGGGTTTCGGGCTTTAGGATTTAAGGTTTAGAGTGATCGGGCTGAGGGTGTAGGCTTCAGGATACATGGGGAATATAGGGCTATATATAGGGTTATATAGGGCTAGCCAGGGTTGGTCATATAGGGCTATATAGGAAGATATAGGGCCGTATGAGCTACTGTCAATGGCTCATATAGGGACATGTGGGGCTTTTTAGGGATGTGTAGGGATGTGCAGGGCTAAGAACTCAAGTACACCAACAATTCGGCAGCAAGGAGGCGAGCTTCTACGCTGGCTCAGACGTCTTGCAGTGCTGTTTCAAATTGCAGATGGCGTGCAGCTCGCGCAGCTTGAACGCTATTTGTGCCTGAG
Organism: Symbiodinium pilosum; assembly: GCA_905231905.1. NCBI lineage: Eukaryota > Dinophyceae > Suessiales > Symbiodiniaceae > Symbiodinium > Symbiodinium pilosum. The sequence continues at coordinate 27,608 of CAJNIZ010015158.1, forward strand.
GCTTGGTATGTCTGCCATACAACCCTAAACCCTAAACCATACTGACAGATCTCAGGCTTGGGCCGCAAGAGGAAGGCCCAGACAACCAGGTCTCCCAGAAGAGGAAGGCCGGTAATACCTATTCTAGTACAGGTTTGGAGTACAAAAACCCTAGGACCCAAACCCTAAAACCGCTAAAAGACACCACAAAAACCTAAATCCTCAACCCCGTAAACCCTCAACCCCATGAAGTACTTGTGTGATGCAGGGTTAATAGCTTCGGGTTGGGGGTTTCAGGTTTAGGGCTTTGTCAGCCTAGAGCTGGGGGCGTAGGATGTGGGCTGCGGAGATACCCTAAACCTAAACCCTATATATCCCGATATCTGCCGTATATCCCCTTTTGAAGGCTTTGAGGAGTCAGGGCTTTTCGGAGCAGAGTGCATAGACATTCTAGGCCTGCTAAAGAAGTTTCAGGTGAGTAGCTTCCCCCCTGTAAGACATATATAGTCCTAGTGCCCCAATATAAGCCTGTAAGGGTACCCGCCAGGTCCGTGCATGCTATCCCTAAATCCTTGACCGTGCACCCCCATGGGTTTAGGGCGTTAAGGTTTAGGGATGAGGATGTAAGGGAAATCGGAAGCCCTACACAAATCTTAACCCCCCAGCCCAAACCTTGCCCAAATCCTAGCCCCAAGGCCTAAATCTTATATCGATCCCAAACCCCCAGCCCCAGACCTTGCACAGTATAGATCCGCCATACAGGGGGGGGCTGTCAAAATGCTGGCTCCTTTTTGTATACAATATTTCACCCCCCCCCCCCAAGATTTGGGGCACGTATCCAAAAAGGGACCATCATCTTCAGAACCCGCCATATGAATCGTAAAACCCAAAACCTCAACCCATGAATCCCAAAACCCTAAAGCCCTAAATCCTTGAACCTTAAATCCTGATACCCCACACCCCTAAACCCGAAAACCCCGAACCCAAAAACCCAAGCCCAAACCTAGATCTTAAACCTGAGAGCTTTAGCTGCAAGACTGAGGAAGGGCAGCTACCTCCGCAAGGACCACAGCCGCAAGGCACTGTATGGGGGTTTTGGGTTTTGGGTTTAGAGCTTTAGGGGTTTTGGTTTAGGGTTTGGGGTTCAGGGTTTTGGGGACAAAAAAAAGAGGGGGTTTTGGGGGTGGAGCGTTCGTGCGTTTGTTGATGAGAGCTTGGGGGCCAGAAGTGCGTAGGGTTCACCTTCCAGCATTCAGTGTCAGGATTTATTGTTTAGTGTTCAGGTTTGGATACAACCAGAACCCAGCTGCACGCATTACCAGGCTGCCTTCAGTTGCCCAAATCCACGGCAAGAAGTTGCTTCACTTATTGGTGGTTGTTGGGGGAATGGCGGAATGAATCCCTGGAATAGCCTCTTTACACCCCCAGTTATTTTGCTAGTTGCCATGTGTTTTCCTCTTTCATTCCGTGCGAATCGCCCTAAGCCCCCAACCCTATATGAGCTGTAGTCTGAACTCCTTAAAGGGGTATTATATAGGGGATTACATAGGGGACTACCATAGGGGATATTAAGGAGGATACTAGGAGTTTAGACTATAGCTCATATCAAGGGGGTAATTTCCGTGTTCTTTTCTTTCATCCCGCAGCAACCCCCGAACGATGTAAGCCCCAAACCCTAGCCACCAGGAAGTTCAGGAAAGACCCTCCCCCTCAAAAATGCTTCACTTGGATGGGTTTTTGTTTGGGGATGCTAGAATCTGCCATTCAGAGTAAGATTTGTTTCGCCGTTTGGGCTTCATCCTCCCCCGAACAAAGATGGAAGCTCCCTAAACCCCGTTCTTTGCGGGGAACGTTCTGGTTGAGGTTAAAACCATGGGTCCCCAAGTACGGGCTCTTAACCCTGGGATCCTCATATGCCTACTATACACCCTATATGTACCCTGAACGGCCCCTAGAATCCTCCCTAAAAAGACCTAAGGGCCCATATAAGGGGCCCATACTTCTACCCTTTGACTGGCGTTCCAGCTTAGCTTGCGGATCTGCTGCGCTATATCCCAGTAGGTTTAGGATTTAGGGTTTAAGGTTTAGGGTTTAAGGTTTAGGGGTTCTATCAGGAAGGCTGGCATAAATTATGTTCCATTCAATGCAAAAGTGCAGGGGTTGTAGCTTGTTCACGGCCAAGCCTCGGCCCGAATCTTTACATCCGTAGCCTCATAGGTTTTAAGTCTGCCCTAAACCCTAAACCCTAAGCATAAACCTAGGGTTGAGCATATGTGGCCCCTGCTGATGCCCATGTTATCAGCCTTCAAAACTTCAACGTAGGGCTTAGGGTTTACTCAGACCCTCCAGCTCAAACAGCTTGGTAGGAAAACACCCAAACCACAAGTAATGACCAGGCCATAACCTACCTCTCCCCATAGGTACTCTCTCTAGATTACACACGCGTTTTGGACATATGCCTGCCCACATTCACACAACCTCCTCCAGACTTGAACCCTAAACCCCTAAACCCTAAACCCCTAAACCCCTAAACCCTGAAGAGTTCCTAGGATGAATCAGCCCTAACCCTGAATTGTAAACCCTAAACCCCTCAAGCCTCAAACTGCAGGTGGCGCAGCTTCTGCGGGATCCAAGCAGCACAGGCACTCTCCAAATGCGGAGTTCCTTGGAATTCCAGGGGGTTTGGGGTTTAGGCTGCTGAAAGTTGGGAGGCTTAGGTCTTACGCGGCTCTATATGGAAGCGTCATGAAAGTTTTATCATGACTGTTTGCAAGGGCTATAATCCCCATGCACGAATCCCAAGGTAAGTCATGTCGTGAAGCATGTTAGTCAGCTATTGGGACGTAGTGGGACCACCCTAAACGCCATAATTACTTTCAAAGCCAACCCATGCGAAGCCCAGCAAGCTGTATATACGTTTGAATGCAACTAGAAAGCCTTGTCAAAGTGGCGTTTCTTATTACTATTATTATTACCGTTACTATTACCTATTATGAAATAACTTCCATTAGTACTGTGGCTTTTATTGTTTCTTTTACTATTCTTATTACTATCATTGCTATTACTTTTACGCTTACTGTTACTTAGTGCTAGTACTCTGACTATGACAGTTACTATTACTATTCGTAGTAGTACTATTATTACTGTTGCTATTGCTGTTACGGGCTGGGGATTCCGAAGTACTGATTTTTGCAATCCTCTTTGTCGTGAAATCCAAGCTTGGCAAAAGGGGCAGTCACTTCCTTCAGGACATAGGATCCTCAATTTGTTGATGGACTTCTACGTGTTTCTGGAGAGCGAGGGAAGAGATGATCTTGGGTGGTACGCCGCCCAAAGGGTCCAGGTAGGTGTCTAGTAAATTTGGGTAAGGGGTTTAGGGTAGGTGTATAGAATATACTTAGAGCCCAACGTGGACCCTGTACGACATACTATTGAGGGAGGTTTTCAATTCTAAGCATACATAAACTTCATCGTGCGAGCACAAGCCCCCAAGCCTCGGACTCTTAGTCCATCACTTCCTAACCTTAGATCCCAGCCCCAAACCTTCACCCATTTCCCATGGTGTTAAACTCTGGGTGGAGAGTACAATTGTTTCAAGCCTTCATGTAAGTAAGCCTGCTAAGAGCATGAGCTGCGGCACGCGGGATCCTGGAAGTTCTCAGCTTGCTCGGCTTAAACAGTTATCAATATTGTGGTTCCATATTCCTTGTATAACTATAGTATATGGTACCTCAAATGGACCTCAAAATCATATTGGTAGTTCTTTAGGCCCCTATATTGTGCTCTTGCAGCTGCATTGCCTGAGTATGCTCGAGCTGTCATGCCTCGTGGAACCACCAGCGGGACGTGACCGAATCCCATGAGGAACGAAGACTAGCAGTTCGTCCGAAATGCCAACAAGATGGCGAGCAGTACTGTCCTCTTGATGTTGCTTGCCATGCACGTGGGTCGTGGAACAACCCGTCAGCCTGATGTCGACCGCCCTCGGTTCACTGTGGCTGTCAGATCATGAAAGGCTTCCGGATCTGCTTTTGGATGCGCCACTATGGCGCGGGCACCCCCAAACGCACGATCATTCGGGGCACTTTACCTACATCAGCCGTCTCAAGCAAGATGAGCTGCCCGGCACCGCGTGGGCCTGTGACGATTCCTGGCGAAGATCAACCCAATACCCTAAACCTTATAAGCCCTGGCCCTAAGCCCTGCGCCCTACGCCCAAATACGCTGAAGCCCACATGGCTGAAATGAGCTCCAACCCCTGAAGCAGGGTTGCTGTTAAGGAGTTTAGTTAAGTCTACCATAATGGGTATATCTGGTAGATAATTGGGCTTCCAGAGTATAGTAACTTAAATTACATTCCTTAACAACAACCCCGTGAAAGTCTTAACCTTTTTCATTTCCCACAAAACATTCCTCATCGGTACCTTTCAACGTCTGAAGCTGTACAGTCTCTCACTACAGTGGGGACTTGAAGAATCCAGATATACTGGTCCTAGATTGCTTGTGTAATAGGGTACTGTATGAACGGGTAGTACAGGGCACCTGAAACAAGATCCCACAAAGTGATGTTGGTCATTTTCCGAGCTTCTACATTGCCTACGAAGCGTATGACCTCTCACCCGGTCGTTGCTAAAGCCAAATTCTGGGCTCCGCCGAAGTGGAGCAGCATAAGCCCGAACTCTAACCGGACTTGACCCTAACCATCAAAACCTTTCATCAGAAGCCCAGACCCTGGAAGCATAACTCCACCTCGATCGCAACCCCCACGGCCCGACAAGCCCTGCAAAACCCAAAGCCTACAAACCCTAGACCCGCAACCTATAACATCCGCACTCCATCAACATTCCCACGGGTTCAGGGCCCTAAACTCAGCTGGAGCCCCCAAAAACTTGAAGCACTCAGAGACAGATGGGTACCAGTTCGTGGGGCTGTGAGAGTTACAGCCTTTTTAGGGGAGCCCTACCCTACCCGCACTTATGCTCACCTCTGAACCTCCTGGTAGTCCAAAGATCTCGCTCCCTGCTCCGTAAACCCGAGAAGGTTGGGCTTTAAGGGTTTAGGTTTAGGGTTTATAGGGTTTATGGGGTTTATAGGGTTTAGGGGCTAGATAGTTATAGACCTTTGACAATTCTGGACCCCGTCCTTGGTCTTAAGGACTGTCCTTCTTAAATACCAAAATGTGTTGTCATTTTTTACAGAGTTCACGTAAACTTGAACCCAGGCCCAAACTTTAAGATCCTTCCTCTTATTAAGAACCCTAAAGCCCGAAGACATTCCTCCTTCAACTCTAGAAACCTGCACAGCCCTAACATGCGAAACCTGCAGAACTAAAACGGTTTAGGGCTTAACTAGGGTTTTAGGATTTGGGGTTTAGGGTTTTAGGGTTCTAGGGTTCTGGGGTTTCGGATCTTAGGCTTCAGGGTTACCCCCCCTACAGCTTTCAGTGGCGCCAGTGTACGTGGAAGAAGTGCTGACGGACTTGGAATCCGACTTCGAGACCAGCCTCAAGGAGTTGAAGGCCCTGGGTTTAGGGGTTGGGGTTTAGGGTTTAGGGTAAGGTTTAGGCCTTGGCTCCGGTCCCAGAAAAATCCAAAAATTGAGCCCCATACCCTAAACCCGAACCTCCAAAAGAGGATTCCATGCCTACATTCGGGAATCTAGGGGACGGGAGTACAAGGAGGTTCTGTGTTTTTTTGGGATCCTTTAGGGGGGTTAGGGTTCAGGGTCTGGGGTGTTAGTTGGAAGCTCTTTTGACTAAGTAAGTCTACTTACTGCCCCCAAACACACCTCACTCTACACTCCAGCACCTTTGTTATCAAGAAAATGTACTGAAGTCAGCAGGGCCTTCATGCTCGGTTGGGGGTTTTCGAATTTTGCGTGTATGGGATTTCCTGAACCCTAAAACATATCTAGAATCTTCAGGGGGGGTTGGGCCATTATCTTGCCTACGGTTGAAGTTCAGGTAAGGGTTTTGGGATTTCAGGGGCGGAGGGTTCAGGAGCCGTACAATCCCCTAAGGTAACATGAACCCCCCCAAAGCGACGCTACTGCAGGATTTAATGGGCTGAGGGAAATCAACAGTGTTAGGGTTTCAGGATTTGGGGAGGGCTGTAACTAGATAAACCCTAAAGCCTAAACCCTAAACTGTCTAGGGGGTTTAGGGATGAGGGTTTTTAGTGGCTTTCGACCAGCTCAGGGTTGTAGGATTTTTGTCAGGATGTTTTGGGTCTAGGGTTGGTGGTTGGGCAGGGGGTAGGGGGTGCACCCTTTCCAGAATAAACTTGCAAAGTCTAAAAGGACCTTGCTGTAGGAGTTGCCGGGTCCAGGCTTGAGGTATGTGAGCTATAGTCTAATCTCCTCAAAGGGGGTGTTATATGTAGGGGAGTAGTGGAGGAATTATTGAGGGTGATACTAGGCGTTTAGACTATAGCTCATGTGAGGGTTAGGATGAGGTTTTTAGGGTTTAGGAATCAGGGCTTCGGGGGCTCAGGGCTAAAGGTCTTCGGGCCTGGGGTTTGGGGATTCGCGGCTTCGAGGGCTCCAGGACGAGTGACGCAGGGGCGTAGGATTTAGGATAGGAACTGAAGGCCTTGGGTTACGCGGGCCCTCAAACATGGGACTCACAAAAGTCTCTCATAAAGAACGACGGAAGTGCTCGTAGGCAGCGGGGTTCAGGGGTTAACCCAAATCCTCCTGTTAAACGGGGGGCTGAGCCGTCAGGTTTCGGTTTCAGGGATTAGGGCAGAGGACGCAGATTAGGATTAAGTGGGTGTAGGGTTTAGGGTTTAGGGTTTAGGATGTGCGGCGCCGAGTCAGGGCAATGTGAGCATAGTGCTTGTTGCAAGGAACCATGTACGCATGGAAACAATCCTGTTCCTCGCACACAGAATCACTACATTCTTCAGGCGTGCAAGTAGGCATACCGATGTGATAGTGTTACCGGGCGCGGAAAGGTAAGACTAGCAGAAACACAACTACTTGAATTCCAGGGTTAAAAAAGTAAGGTCAACAGTTCAGCTAGCAATACATAAAGGATGGTCAAAAGTCCATCATTTCCTAATAAAAGCATTCCTGCACCTGTTATCAAATATTCACCATGCGTCACAATTGCAGGGAATGTGCCAAATTACTTCGCAGAAGTGCTCAGAAGTTGCAGCTTGCGCTTGGTCCCTTTGCCCGCCAAGCCCGCAAGGGAGGAGAGTCTTTGTAAGCCGTAAGCCCTAAACTGAATTTTGATGTAGGAGGCCCTTAAATCCGACCACCTTCAACCGTAGCCCCAAAACCCTGAACCTGAAAAGCTAAACCCAGCAACCGCAACCTCCAACCCCAGCGCCCCAACCTTAAACCCTAAGCCCTGATTAGAACTTATAGTCCCGCTTAAGTAGATAGAATATGGGGTATATGGGGATCTTATTAGCATATACCCAAAGCCATATTCTATCTATTAAAGGGGGACTATAAACCTTATAAAAGCAGGGCCTTAGAATCCCAGATGCAATTTTCGGCATCTGGGAGGTCTTGGCAGACCTGACCTCTCCAAGGGTGTAGGGTTTCTACTATCTGTTTAAGAACCACCCAAAAAAATAAAGATATTCTCCCCTTATAAGGGTGATATAGGGATGAGTATGTTTTAGTTTATTTTCAGGGTTTTTAAGCAAATAGTGGGTTTAGGGTTTAGGGGAAAGCCGGAGCTTTTCAGGCCACCGAAGCTGAGAACAAGGCCAACTATGAGAAGCTGATGGTGGTCGGGCGCTGTGAAGTGTAGGGTTTACCTAAACCCCAAAAGTATGTAAAATAATAGCCCTAAGCCCATAAAAACAGCCATAAGGGCCATTATTTTACATACTTTTGGGGTCCAGGTACGGGTTCGGGGATCTAGGGAGTTGAAGCCCTTAGGGCTTGAGGAATTTGGGTTAGCTCGAAGTAGGACTACACGCGCGTGTAGGGCCATAAACCGAAACGATAGGTCCAAGTAGTGTGTAGTGGGGTTAAACGGGTCGTGAACATGCCTACACATCGCTCTTCCATAGCTGCCAAGGAGGAATACTCCCACCATTCTCCTAAGTATTGCTCATAGAAACCCCAAAACAAAAATCTGGCATGGCCGCATGGTCAATGATGGGGTGGGGCGTGTGTTTGGCCTAAGCGTGGCAGTCTAGCAGGGGATGGAGAGCTTCAAACTTGGGATCAGGCTTTCTCCAAAGAAGCTTCAGGGTTCTGGGCCTACAAGTATAATTCTACATCCAGAAATGACAGAAACGCAAACAACTGTTGGTTGAGTTGTCTCGCTCTTGGTACCTGGGCAAGGTAATGGCCCGAGACCTTTACAACTGAGCCAAAAGACAATTTTCTATGTACTTGTGGACTTCAGCTATTAGGCACTATGCCCTAAGCCCTAAACCTATTGCCGGGAGTCTTTTAACCTTGACGCAATCCCGGCGCTAAAGACTGGGGCACTCGGCACGTGCAGGCCCTGACGCTTTCTAAAGGGTTTAGGGTTTAGGACTTTCTACAGGCCATAGTCAAAGCCAGGGCAGCCACAAGGTCAATTAAACCCTAAACCTGAAAGGCCTGAACCCTAAACCCTAAACCCTAATTAACCTTGAAGTTTCAACCGTCAAACCCCTACACTCCGTCCCGTTTAACCCCAACTCCCTATACAGCCCTCCCTATCTCTTAGAAGAATGCTAGGGCCCAACACAGCCTAAAGTAGTTTGATACAATGTGTTCATATCCATGTTTTTTTTTTTTACATATTTTCTGGGCTCAAAGAATTCCTTTCTGATGGGCTTAACCCCCTGTGGTACACTTGCTTTTTATACATTTTGGGCCCAAAGAATTCCCTTAATTAAACCCTAAGCCCTAAACCCTAAACCTTCAACCATGCACCCTGACGCTTGCACCCTAGACGAAGAGCTCTAAGAGGTGGTTGACGATTAGGGTTTAGGTTGGGTCATTCCCCCTCCCAGTAACTGTCCTTAAAGGGGCCTTATTAAGGGGGTTCTTATACCTCCTATAACCCACAATGTAACAGTTATTGTAAGGGGGAATGATCCCAGGTTTAGGGCTTAGGGGTTTAGGCTTTAGGTTTTGGGGTTTAGGGGTTTGGGTGTTTAGGGTTTAGGGTTAGAGGTTTGTATAAGAAATGGCTCCAAGTCGGATAAATCTCAGGTTCCCAAAGTCTTCCCAAAATCGCCGGTACCTGGGACCCCAAAGTATGTAAAATACTGGCCCTTATGGCTGTTTTTTTTTGGGGGTGGTTAGGGCTGTTATTTTACATACTTTTGGGGTTTAGGTACACCTAAATACTAAGGACAGGGCAACATTTTGAGGTTATTAGAAAATTGCCAGAATTCAAGCCCTAAACCTGAAAAACCCTTGCCCAAGGCCAAACGCCAGGAGATTGATTCTGGAAAGGCTCAGGCTTCCGGCATTCTCTACTGGGCTTTACGAAAGTTGTGGGTCGAATTGTTGGCGGTTACAGGGGATATGAAGGGGCTTTGATTGGGGTTTGGGCTTCAGGGATTCTACCCCAGTACTGGAGAGTCAAATGGAATAGAAGATCATGGAAACTGAGTTTAGGAAGTGGTTTATAGGGATTAGGTTTTCCAACACATCCGGGGTCACTCTTGGAGAACATTCCTTGTACAATTATGGTACAGGGCACCTCAGATAGACCTCCACATGGTATTCTTAGAACCATACCCGTAAAGAAGCCAATATGACCCATATGGGACCATCTGAAACCTCTGAACACTTGCTGGACTAAAGATCCCAAATCGTTTGCAACCACCCACCTTTGCCTCTAAACCCAGTGAAACAATCCTATCATAGACTTGCAACCTTAAACCCCAATTCCTGATCCTAGAGCTCCAAACCCAAACCCCAAACCCAGACCCTAAAGTACATCCTTGCCTACGCTGCGCAGATCGCCGCCAAGAAGGAGCAGAAGACTAACGCGGATGAGGAGCCTTGTTATGAGGGATGGCTTAGGGTTTAGGGGTTTAGGGGTTTAGGTTTGGGGGTTTAGGGTTTAGGGGTTTAGGGTTTAGGTCTTAGGGCTAGCTATGTGGGATTGTTTTGTTGGACCCTGGGGTTACCAATGGGTTAATCAACCTATTTGTAAAGGGTACCATACTTTCGGCAACCTACGCTGTTGTATGCGTTATAGTCTAAACTCCTAGCATCCCCTTTCGCAACCCTATAATACTCCCTTCTACAATCCCCTATAGAATTCTCTTCAAGGAGTTTAAACTACAGCTCATATATAGTAGTTTCCCAAAATGAGAAGACCCCAATATAGACCCCAAAACACTATAGCCCTTATTATAGGGACCCCTAAAAAGGGTATCCCTAATTTGGGAAAGCCCCATATAGGGTTACAACTGATTCATTAAGGGGATCTCCAGGGTCTCTCAAGCCTAAACTGTACTGTAGATGCCAAACCTGAACTGCGCGGGGTCTTTGGGTTTATAGATTACTTAAGGGGGTTTAGCGGGTAAGGATCACAGTTTAGAGTGCAGATTTCCTTGTTGGGTTCAGGTTCAGGGTTTAGGATTTAGGGTGTATACAGGGTTCAGGGTTTAAAGGCTTAGCCACACTGTCTGGCTGAGTATTACAAATCCTCCGGCATTACCATCCGACGCCCTCGGCGGGGTAAGGGGCCTGAATAATTTAGGGTTTAGGGTTTAAGGTTTAGGGTTTAGGGTTTAGGGTTTAATTTGCAGGTGCTCTTTTCAAGCCCACTTTCTAGCTCACCCTACACGCTAAACCCTACATGTTAATCTTCAGTATTTAGGCTTCCCAAACCCAAAAACCATCGCATTTGTGAGCGACTGCTTCGTACATCCCTCAGGCCTATGCAACTGCGGTTTAGGGTTTAGTGGTTAGGGTGTTTAGGATTTGGGGTTTAGGGTTTGGGGTTTAGGGTTGAGGGTTTGGGGTTTAGGGGTCAGGGTGCGACCTCTCTATTTCCCTCCAGATAGATCCCTGCACAACCCCTCCTAAATCCCAAACGCCCCAAGCCCTAAACCGTGTATAATCCGTATACAATCGTGTTCATTTCTTCTTCTTGCTCCTCAGTCCTAGGCCACTGTTTAGGGTTTAAGTTTAGGGGGCCCGCACTGTTTGCAGGCTTACAACGCCTGTACCCTGAGGTAGAAGCCCACAATTCAATCCAGTCTATTTTTTAAAGGCCCCTTCGCTACACAAATCCCTGAACCCTTGCAAAGATCCAGTTCTCATGCCCTTTTTGCATTTCTTTTCAATTGGATTCTCCATTATTCGAATTATTGAGTCATTGGCCCTTAAAGCTCGAAATCCCCGTACTGTCAAGCCTATATGCAACCCTATAACCCCTTCAACAGGGATCTATGGGTACCCCCACCAAGACCTATACCTAAACTTAAAAACCTTAAGCCCATCATAAATCGTAAGCCCTGAAGCCCGAAAACCCATACACTCTAAACCGATAAACCCTGGACGCTAAACCCTAAAAACCATAAGGCCTCCTAAACCCTAAATCCCTGAAACCCTGAACCCCTATACGCTAGACCCTAAACCCCCACCCCCCCTGTGCCCTAAAACCCTTAACACCCTACACACTAAACCTTAAACCCATAAACCTCTACACCCGCCTATTAGAAGTAGATGGGTGGTTGTCAAAATTATGGTCCCTTTTGGGGTTCCCTAAATAGTAGGTGCCGTATTATAATCAGGACCCAAAAAGGGACCATAATTTTGACAAGCACCCATGTAACGGCAACTTAAACTCCTTAATGGGGGTTATATCGGGGATTTTGGGGGGACTACTGGGGATACTAGGATTTTGAACAACCACCTTGGGTCATTCCCCCTCCCAGTAACTGTCCTTAAAGGGGCCTTATTAAGGGGGCTCCTATAACTCCTATAACCCATTGTGGTAACAGTTACTGTAAGGGGGATTGACCCAACAACCACCCATATAACCTTGCAACTCCTTGGGTTGCCCAGGAGCGTGCTCAGACTCAGCGGGCCAGTCACTCTGAATTGGGGCTATACTTTAGGGTGTTAGGATTTTAGGGTTTTAGGGTTGTAGGGTTTAGGGTTTTTAGGGTTTTAGGGTTTTAGGGTTTAAGGTTCCAGTCTGAGAGTTCGAAGATTGGTTGTAGGGTATTTGGTTTAGGTGATTTGGCCTGTAGTCATAGTATCCAGGGTTTAGGAACATAGGATTATAGGAGTAACAGGCTTATAGGGTTGTTGGGTCTAGGGTTTGGTTTAGTTTTATAGGGCGTTGGGTTCTATGGTATTTAGGGTGCAGGGTTGGGGGTTTAGCATTTTAGGGCTTTAGGCTGTAGGAGTGATAAGACCTGCGTGCGGGGTTTAGGGTTTAGTGTTTAGGGGCCTTTTTCGCTGTAGTTTTTTTTTTGCAAGACAGGACATCCAGGGTCCGGGGGGGGTTGTAGGATCAGAGTTTAGGGTTTAGGCTGTAGCTTGTTTCACACCTATCAGTACATTTCAATTACCGTAAGAGGGGTTGCAGGCCTTACAGAACGCAGTTGGCATGCATTAGTAACCGGATCTTGGTTACCCCAACCCCCCCCCCCCTCCCCTTGAAGTCTAGACGTTTTCTCCAGCGCAGAGGGTGCGACTTATAGTCCCCCCGAAGTAGATAGAATATGGCTTTGGGCATATTGAAATAAGATCCCTAGAAGACCCCATATTCTATCTGCTTAAGGGGGACTATACAGGACTCTAATAAGGTTGTAGCACTGGCCAATGCACCCTGAAGGTTCAGCCGCAGCTCACGTCCTACATTCCTCTTTGGGTCAAAAAATAAGCCCTATACCCATCTTTGTAGGTTACCCCCAGCTCTAAGCCTTCAATCCCAGACCTAAAAATCTGAATGCCCATGTGTCCCTATAACCACCTATAACTCCCTAAACCCTAAACCCTACGATATAAGGGTCCGTAAACCTACTCAGGCCATCAAGGATTCGCGGGAGACGATGGCCGAGGACATCGCGCCCCTTGGCTTCGACAGGTCTTGGTGGGTCTTTTAGGTTAGGATGTAGGGTTTGGGGTTTAAGGTTTTGGATTTCGGCTTTAGGATTCAGGGTTCAGGGTTTGGGGTGCAAGGTTTAGGGCTCGGGGTTTAGGGTTTAGGATTTGGGGTGTAGGGCCTCGGAGCCCCAACACATGCGGAGCTACGATGTTGAGTTGTTTTAGGTCATATTTTACGGGCTTAGTGTGTTGGAATAGGGTTTTTGGAATATAGTTTAGGGTTCATGGTTTAGGGAAAAGGGTTTCAGGTTATTTAGGGTCGCGCAAAATGGGGCACCCCATCCGGGACTCTTTTCAGGGGCTTAAGCTCGGGGTCTGCAGAGTTCATATGAAACGCCTCCTCCCCCTATGGTACGTATGTGCCGCTCCCCATACAATGAAGATATCCGATACGTTGACACGGATGATGTGACATGATTTGACATTAAGGAGAAAGGATTGTAGCGTGCAGGATTTAGAGGGAATTCTTGGTAGGAATCTCATGGGGTAGACTAGGTCGTCAAGGGTTTACGATAGCGATGATTGGTTGGCAATGAAAGTTCAAGTGCTACGTAGGATGTACAGAGGAAGGCAAGAAGGTTCTGGATACAGGGTTTTTGGCCCCAGTTTCCTCGCATAAATCATAGTATAAGGTACTTGCAATATTGCTAATTAGGTAGGCCAGGGTTAGAGGACATAAGGCAGGGAGTAGGTGACCACGAGCTCCAAATCCTCAATGAGACCCAGAAAAATCGTCACTTTTTTTGTTGGAAGTTCCAGTCTGTCTGCACAGAAGGGGGTCCCTATATGGCACACCTAAGATGATGGGCTTCCAAATTTGCGAACCTAACCTGGAACCTAAACCCCTGAACCCTAAACCTCTCAACCCTAAACCCTACATCCCAACCTCGAGGCCGAATGACATCCCAAGCTATGCTGGACTCCTGAACCCCTAAGTACCTTAACCGACTGGTGTTTAATTCGTAGGGAAGAATGCAAAATAATCCCTATATGATATATTCCCTTACTCTCTAGTATCTTAACTGCAGGGTGGAATAGTGGAATAGAACGCCCATGAAATCCTTATGTGCAGTATTATATTCCTTTATCCCCTGCAAACCCTTCGTCCCTTAGCTGTAAACTCGCACCCTAAAGCTAAAGCCCTGCAATTCAACCTTACCAAGGCTGAAGCGCTAATCCCAAAAGCCTAAAACCCTAAACTCTCTAAACCCTAAACCCTATAGTGTAGAAGTCGTTTAGGGTTGAGGGGTTTAGAGTTTAGAGCTCAGGTTGTTCAGGGATATATGTACCATAGTCTAAACTCCTTAAAGGGGGTTATATAGGGGATTATATAGGGGAGTACTGTAGGGGTTATTCAGGGGGATACTAGGAGTTGTGATTATAGCTCACAAGTTTTTTTGTAGCATATTCGCCCAGACTCCATTCTCATTATTTCCGTCCTTGCATTTCACCGAAGCCCAAATCAGTAGCGCCTCCTGCACTTCCTTCTTCTTCTCATGGTAAGTTGCGCCCCAAACCCTAAAACTTAAACCCTAAACCCTCAAGGCAGCAATACCTTTGTGGCCCACCCTCTCATGGTAAGGTTTGCCAAGGATGTCAAGGAGAAGTGCGCCAAGAAAGCCAAGGACCCTCTCTGAGGTCTATGCTTTAACTTGAGGTCTATGCTTTAAGTTTACTATGAGCTATAGTCTAAACTGTTGCGAAATCTATGCGCCTCCGAGTAGGGTTGCGTGAGTGTGTAGGATCGGGCATGCGCACTAGAGTCTCTCAGCCCCGCGCCAGAAACCCCTAAACTCTAAACTTTAAATCCAAGTCGCTAAACCCTAAACCCTGATCGCCAAACCCCAAGCCCTAGAGTCTCTAGAGCCTTCTGGCTTGTCTCAGGTTAAATTTATGGGCCCCCAATATGGGCCCTTAGGCCGTTTAGGGGGATTCGAAGCACCCTTAAGGGTACATGTAGGGTATCTAGTAGGTATATGAGGATCCCAGGGTTTAGGGCCCACACTAGGGGCCCATGGTTTGAACCTTACCTAAACCCCAAAAGTATGTAAAATGATAGCCCTAAACCCCTCATAATAGCCATAAAGGCCATTATTTTACATACTTTTGGGGTCCAGGTAGAGCTCAGCTTGAGCTTGCGAGGAGTGGGAGAAGCGTCAGAAGACGCGCGCGGATGAGACTCAAGCTGTAGCCAAGGACCGGTGTTGTTGCGTTTTTTGGTATCATATTTGGGTTGAGGGTTTAGGATTTGGGGTTTAAAGTTTAGGGTTTAAGGTTTAGGGTTTAAGGTTTAGGATTTAAGGTTTAGGGTTTAGGGTTTAGGAATTTGGGGTATTTATAGAGGTCACATGGGGGTACATGGGGCGAAGTAGGGGGGTACACATATTATGTACATGAATGCATGGCTGAATTAGGGTTTAATTTAAGATATAGTTTTGACTACGGCTTTTGCTGACTGTATATGGGGTTCCTTTGGAATAGTGGTGAGTGCAGATATTTGTGTCCAATTTCGGAAACCGCATACTCGATTCTGCCATAGCTGTTTAGAGGGATGTTTGCGGGTTTTGGATAAGACGACCTCAGGAGGGCCTGGTATTTTTCAAAGCACCCCACTGTGTTGCAACCATCATGCGCTCGTTACTAAGCCCTAAACCCTAAAATCTCAACAACAAGATTCTGGCCAGTGTTCCGGCTCCGGGAATTTCCGGTGAAAGCGCCCGGTATCCACAGCATAGGCAGCAGGGTGGCAAGAACACAGTGACACAAATTTACTGGGGGTTAGTGGAAATAGTATGTTCTTTACTCATGGAGATTACACAGGGATTATATTCCCTTATTTGCGTCTCAGCATAAGTAAGCAAAGCAGCGCAAGGGCCATGATAGTGGAGAAGCCACTGGGCCTGAACTCTCTCGTTCTCGCGCTCTTCCTCTTTCTTTGTACATGGTAGCGAATCAAAGGTATGGTCGTTTTTGGGCACCTTGAGAACATCAAGCCACATTATAGCGGAGCACACAGGGGCCATAATTTTGACAGCCTGCCATATATACATATAAACGTACATACATACATACATACATACGTTGATACACACATACAGTAGAGTGAACCCTTATATAATCCCTCGCGGGGACTAGCCATCTGCTCATGGTTCAAGGGTTGTTTACGGCTTGCCTGAACCCCAAAAAGGGGTTTAGGGTTGAGCCCCAAAAAGGGGTTTAGGGTTTAGGGTGTAGGTCAAATTATAGTCCAAAACATCTAACGAAAGCCGAAACGGCAATTATTACAGGCACTCTTGGGGTTCATATGGGGTTTTAGGGCTAGCATCCCGCGTAACGCGATTGCCCAAAGGCTGATATGGGGGTTTCCTAAAATTA
>CAJNIZ010015158.1:82747-95815 GCA_905231905.1 Symbiodinium pilosum
CCTAAACCAGAATCCCTAAACCCTTTCAACCCTAGTCACTACACCCCTTCTCATCCGTACTTCTCGGGCAGGATCGGATTGTTTCCATAAGGGCTTGCGTACCTTACACCCGAAGACTCAAACCCAGAAGTGCACTTGATTGGTACAACAGGCTGTTTAAGGCAGCGGAGGACTACCCAAATATCTCGTAGTTTAATTGAGGTTAGTGTTGCCCCCCAGTATAGAATGATATTATATCCTCCCTTTTGGGTATGGTATGGCGCATAATCATACTGGGTTCAACTAACCACCAAGCAAGGCTAGTGCAATGTCTGTTTATCTCCAGTTCCTATTGCAACACACGTTCCTACATTCGTTTGTCCCCGTCTTTAGCTGGAGTTCAGGCAAAGTCGTTGTTTTTACAAGGGCGCCCAGAAGAGGACCTAAATCCTAAAGCCCTAAGCCCTATAGCCACTGAAGAATTCAAGCCCTGAACAGGCTCTAAACCCCCGCCCCCTATAAGCCCTATAGCCCCCAAACCCTATCCAAAATTAGGTTCCATGAGCCCTAAACCCTAAACCCCTAGACCCTAAACTCTAAACCCCTAAACCCTAAACCCCTAGACCCCTAAATCCAAAACCCTCCGAAGCCAGGTCATCAACGTCACCCGTCGCCTTGGCGAGAAGCAGTTGGCAGATCCTGCCACGGAGTCCACGGAGTGGGAGGTAAACCAAACGCCTCTGGGCTTAGGGTTTGGGGTTAAGGGTTTAGGGTTTAGGGTTTGAGGTTTGGGGTTTAGGGTTTAGGGGTTAAGGTTTAGGGTTTAGTGTTCAGGGTTTGGCATGAGGTTCAGGATTTGTTTCTACAGGTTTGGTGTTAAGGAACCGAAAATAAGGGTTTAAAGGCCATCGTGGAGACCCAATAGGAAAGAACATGGAAGCAAGGATGGAAGCTGGGTCCATGCAGGGGTATGTAGAGATTTAAAGCTCAAAGTGAATTTCCATAGCCGTGTTTGGGATATGCAGTCAATGATCTGGTTGCCTTCTATTAGAACTTCCATTAGAATGGTAACTTAGTGTCAAAGTCTTTGAAAGATACCCAGTGTATGGTGTCATCAGGGTTTTTAGATCGAACTTTGCTATCGCACATTGCCGACAAACCAACATACTTCGGACTTCACATCAACCGTTACCATCACTGTTTTGTTGACGAGGAGCCTGCTGTTTTTGTTGCTCCTTGTTGCTTGAGCCACGCTGCTGTATGGGGAGGCCTGAAGATTAAAGGTCCGTTGATGAATTTGCAGAACAGGCGAGACGAACGCTTGTGTCATTAAAGCGCCCTGAAACAGCATCATCCTTGCCTCAAAAGAGGCATGATGCCCTAAACCCTAAACCCCAACCCTATAAACCCTTCTGGGATAACCTCCTCATGCCCTTGCTCAATCCCCACAAGGACCTGAAGGCTTTATGGGATTCCTTTGCCTCCTGATTGATGCACCCCCTCCAATCTGTAAGGCTTATGCTGCATGAGTTGGTGGCCAACCCCCAAAGTTGTCATGGAGCATCAACGCGTCTCTTTCTGAAGACGCAGGTTATTGGGCAACCTACACACTAAACTTCACTAAACCCTAGAGCCTATACCCTCACAACAGCAAGGCTCTGCGAGAAGGACGACTGTCCGGAGAGCACCTCCATCGTGACGGTGAAGGAGTGCGTGGTGGCATGGCAGCCTGAAATTCGGTCCTTTAGGGCTCATAACGCAGTTTGGGGTTTAGGGTTGTCGATACTCGAAATCCTGCACGACCTTAAAGTGCTATAGCGCCTTTCTTCCCAAGGTAGAAGGCCCTAAAACTTAAGCCTTAAACCCTCAACCCTTAACGCCCTATAGTCCTCCTTAAGTAGACACAATATAGGGGCATATGGGGATCTTACTAAAAAAAAACCAAAGCCATCATTTATCTACTTAAGGGGGACTACGGTGATCAAGGACCCTAAACCCGAAACCCTAAACCCTAACCCTCCCTAGGTGATCAAGGACCCTAAGCCCGAAACCCTAAACCTTAAGCCCTAAACCCCAAACCCCCTAAACCGCCTAGGTGATCAAGGACTTCAAGAAAGGCATGAGAAAGCCGCTGCCGAAGGGACACTGGTGGGAGGATGACAAAGACTGCAAGCATGTGCTCGGGCGGTTTAGGGGTTTAGGGGTTTAGGGGTTTAGGGGTTTAGGGGTTTAGGCGTTCGGGGTTTAGGGAGTTATGTTTTGGGGTTTAGGGTTTAGGGAGTGATGGTTTGGGGTTTGGGATTTAGGGTTCAGGTTTGGGGTTTAGGGTTTAGGGAGTTATGGTTTGGGGTTCGGGATTGAGGGTTTAGGGGTTGAGGGTTTGGGGGTTTAGGGGTCTGGGGTTTAGGGATTTCGGGCTTAAGGTTCTGGATTCGGGGGTTCAGGGACTTGGCTTGTTTTCTGGAGAGTCTCGGGCCTGGGGTTCCTGAATCCAAAACTCGATTTAGATAGCCCAGGACCCGCTTCATTTTCTATGTTCAAGTCCTAAGACAAGGGTTTAGGGTTTGGGGCCGAATGACTTTCCAGTTTGGGTTCGGAAATCTTGCCTAAACCCCCAAAGTAGGTAAACTAATGGCCCAAAACCTTTAAATATAGCCCAAAGGGCCATTATTCTACAGACTATTTGGGGTCCAGGTATTTAAGGATTTTAAGGCTTAGGGCTTCAGTTTGACTTCGCACCCTTAAAAGCTTTAGACCCTAATCTTTGAAGCCCTAGACTTTGACACTGAAACGTGAGGTCCTTGAGTCTGAAGCCCAGTGCACCTTAGACCTCCGTATTCTCCTTAGAACACACATTCCTGTCCTAGTTGTAACCTTAAAAACATGTTAAAACAGCTGACCCTTTCATTATAGGTCCAGGGGGACTACGGAGATAGCCCTAAACCCTAAAGCACGCCTTCAAACAGGTGCAGTTGCCCCTTGCCATGGTCATCTCGCAGCATGGAAAGTGGCTTGCCTGTGCACAGAATCTGGGTTTGGGGTTTAGGGTTTAGTGTGTAGGGTTTAGGGTTTAGGGTTTAGGGTTTGAGTTAACCACCCTTAAAAACCATCGTTAGCAATATCATAGTGGGGATCCCAATATGATTTAGGGCATACTCCGTACTTAAAGGGTATTGGGTTTTCGAGGGGTTCTGGGCTGACTGTTCGAGAGTTTTGGGGTTAACAGTTTCAGTGGTGAGGGTCCATGGGCGTAGGGTTTCAGGTGTTTTGTCTTTAGGGTTTAGGGGGCTTCAGTGATTTTGGGAGGTTCCAGGGTTTATTGGCTTAGGGGTTCTGGTTCAGGGTTGGGGAGCTTTGGGGGATAATTTAGGGCGAAAGCACCTGCCTTTTTAGAGGGATGACTGAGGAAGTCAAGGTAAGATCCCAGGGAAGTCCTCACAGAAATCCCGCCTAAGATGCCACTCGCACCCCTCAAGCCTCAACCTCACAATCCTAAGGTGCTGCGCATATACACCCTCCTTGTGGCTCAAAACCCTAAATTCCAAACCCGGAACCCTAAACCTTCAACACACAAACGAAACGCTGAAAGCTACTGATTCCTGTCTTCCTTCAGCCTGTAGCCCTTGAACCCAGCATCCTCCGCTCAAAAAATGTCGCCCTGACCTGGGCCCAGAAAATATGCAGAATACAAGTTTTAGACATTCGCTCTCTTGATTTAGAGCAATTGTTTGCACTTTGTCAGGCTTTTCGTCCAAGTATGCAGGATATCCGTGAAAAACCCTAGACTCTAAACCCTAAACCCTCTACACCGCAAACCCTCTAAACCCTAAACCCTCTTCACCCTAAACCCTCTAAACCCTAAACACTCCAAAAGCAAACTGATGTCAACGGAGGTGCCTTTCGGGAACCGCAGGGGGCAATCTGACGGAAAAGTGCAACCCACTGGCTGCAGCCTATCTGGAATCATTTGGGGCACATATTGGAGAATGGAAAATAAAATGGAAACTGCTATTTAGGGTTTAGGGGTTTAGGGTTTAGGGTTTAGGGTTTGATGGGTCAGTCCAAAGAACATTTGAGCTATAGTCTAAACTCCTTAAAGGGGGGTTATATAGGGGATTATATAGGGGACTACTATAGGGGCTATTAAGGGGGATACTAGGAGTTTAGACAATGAATCATTTAGAGTTTAGGGTTCAGCACCAACCAGAGCCCAAATGAACGCTTGATAAGTTATTTGTTGACCTTATTTGGTCCTTGTTTAGGGCAGGGGGGTATTGGGTTGGGGGAGAACCCTAAACCCTAAACCTTGTGGTTCAATCAACAAAGGTTTGGGGCTTTCAGGGATCCGGGGCTGAGTGTAGGGTTTGGGCCTCTGGCTGATGGCGAAGCAGTCGGGGTTGAGGGTTGTGGGCTGAGAGTTTAGAGTTTTGGGTTGAGGGTGTAGAGTCTTGGTTTGAGGGTTCATGTGCAAGGTGAGAGTTATGAAATAGGGATTTTGGGCTAGGGTTAGGGGTTGTGCGTTTGACTTTCATATGGTTAAGGGCTTGCGTTTCCGGCCATCTGCCACTGGTACATAGCAAGTTAGGTGGAGCCCACATACTCTAACTGTAGTCTCACCGGCTAAGTGTGGAGGTATATAGATGCGTATAACAAGGCTTACTACGCAGACTAGAAACCCTATAGGGACTTTGAACGTGCGGAGGCATATCGATACAAGCTTCACATTACTATATAGGTCATGCTTAAACATCATCTTTCAGCGTTTGTGGTGCCAAACACCAATAAGGACTACAAACTCAACCTTCCTCGCTATGATAGCCCTAAGCCACAAAGTACCTAATCACAGCATCTGCACCAAAAAGTCAGGTGAATTGCGGCCACACCACCGCCTGCAACAAGCGTCTCGCAGGATGAAGGGCGTCGTTAAGGTTTAGGGTATATTTTTTAGGGTGTAGGATTTAAGGGGATTTTTGGAAAACATTAAAGGTTCAGGTCCGGGGAAGCTTCCCCTTAAATTTATCAACAAGTTTCTCAACAAGTTTCGAGGATTGTTGCCGGATTTGGCTCAAAGCAGTGTCTTTCGCGCTTCTACAAGCCTGCCTCAAAGATTTGCTCAAAACAGCGGCTTTTGGGAGCCTTTTGGAACTGATTTGGGCATTTTTGGAGCCCTCTTGGACCCCATTTTTTAAGTCTGCACAAGGCTGGGAGCAGGAGACTTAGCGACTTAGCGGTATAGCGGTTTACCCCTGATAAGTAGCCCCCATCACAATGGTGCCGCTACCGTCTCTGGTTGTACAGCAGTGGGGTTTTCTATCGATGAAAGCGCAACATGATCCTCAACTCTTGCAGCCCTCCTTGTGACCCTGAACCCTAAGCAAGACACAGCGAATCCCAAAAGCATCAGCCCTTAGTCCTAAATCCCAATTCAACCCCCATAAATTTCTGTATACCGCTGTACATCCCTACAAGCCCCTAGGCCCTCAACCCTAGGGCCTCCACCCCCACGTGAGGTGCTGGCTCTTGCAGCGGGCCACTGAGAACAGCATCTTCACGGGCCCTCCGTCGGTCTTGATCAGGGCGTAGCTTTTGTGTACGGTCTGAGGTTGAGGGGTTTGGTGGTTTAGGCTCTAGGGTTTAGGGGTTTGGGTGTTCAGCATTTAAGGCGTAAGCTTTCAGGGCCGGTTTAGAGGGTTTGTACGGATTGTAGGCTCTATGGTTCATAGGGGTTACGGGGGCCTGGGACTCTTTGCCGGGGGGGAATGTTACCCGATGAGTCCACGTGAAAATTCAAGTCATGCCTGATGGCGGCACCACAGACGAAATAGATGACGAAATTTGGTGTGCAGAGACAGAGTATCATGGCATCCCAATGTTGAGGAAAACCTTAAACGCCTATTCCCTAAAGCCTGAACTTGACGAACGCCCCTAGATCCCAAACTCCAATCACTCTTACACTCCCAGGAGCCTCCTTGTATCCTTAAAATAGGGGCATATGGTCCTTAATAGCGGGTATTTAGGGTATAATAGAGGGTAGAGGGAACTCTGGACTCTAAACCCTAAAGCCCTAAACCTAAACCCTAAAACCCTAAAACCTTGGACGAAACACCAAGGGTGGAAGCTGAAAACGGCGTGCGGCGGATTGAAACCTCCGCAGGCCACGCGAAGGGTTCCAAGTTTACGGCTGCGCTCGGGGTAAGGGGTTTACGGCAGTTTACGGCATCAGGTTTCAGTGACATTTAGGGTTTAGGTTTTAGTGAGATGTAGGGTTTTCGGGGAAGGTTTGCTTGGACGTTTTTAGTCAATCTACATATACTTGTAGCCCCCAGAAGCCATACAATGTTGCACGAAACCCAGCTTTCCTTATTATTCTCCTTGGCACTTATCTTGGACCTTAGACCCTTAACCCTTTGGGATTCCCTTATATTCTTTGTATAGGTACCTAGAAATTAACCAGTAGTAGGGGTCGTTATGCACGTACTTAGCAAGGTTTGAGGGGCTGTGGGTTCAGGGCTTAACCTGTGGAATTGAGGGGGTTTGGAGCTTTTCAACGTAAGGGTTTGGGGAGTAACCTAAACCCTAAACCTGAACCCTAAACCCTAAACCCTTACACTTTGGGACTTTAAGGCTCCAAGTCCACTTTCTGAGGTTTGGGGTTCAGGATTCAAGGTTTAGGGTTTGGGGTTTAGGGCTGTTGCGAAGGGCTTGGTCTACAGGGGTCATGCACACGTCAAGATAGGATTGTAAAGGGGATAAAAGGGACGTAGAAAGACTCGCTGAGGACCATTTTCTGGATGGTTTAGGGTTTTAAGCCTTCATGACCTGGGGTGTTAGGGATCAGGGTGAGGGAAGGTCATATACGGTTGATCACCCTACACCCTAAAACTTGGCCACGGTTTACCGTCTGATGTTGTGTACCTTTCTGTGAGCAAAGATGCTTGGATTCCGAGACTACGCGGGTTAGGGGTTAGGGGGTAAGGTTTAGGGTTTAGGGTGAGGTATTTTGTAGCTTTTGCTTCTGGCAGTGCGACCTTTTCGGAGTATGCAATTTTCTCAGACCTTCTTCACGGTTTAAGGTTTACTTGGAAGGTGGGGCGGGGCTTAGTAAGTATGCCTGTGACCCGTATAAGCCATAGAGTAACCCCAGTTTTCCCCAACATAGCCTACATGCTAAACCTCGCTGGCCCTCTGCATAGGGATGTAGGGTTTCGGATTCAGTGCTGCAAGCACATCTTTGGTTCTGCATAGTAGGAGGTCAGACTACGATCCTGTACATATGCTTTTAGCGCGTAGCTAGCCCCTATAGGAGACCCCAGGCCCCCAGCTGTAAACCTTTTGCCTTCTTCTAAAGCCCAAATGTCGTACAGCTTCATCGGTTCTGCCGACTAAGTAGGGATCATTTCTATACTAAACTGCGGGTATGCGGTTATATGTATGCTCTGAACCCTCATTTTTTTGTTCTTATTCCCTTCCCTCCTATTTTGAGGCCTCAACCCCCGGAATCAACCTCAACTTCCCCTTAAACCTTACCCTAAACCCCTAACCCTAAACCCTAATTTTTGAAAGCCCAAAAGAAGATGCTGCAGGAGATGGCCAAAGTGATGGCTGAGCTGGGACTGAAGAAGCAAAAGGCAATGGTAGGGGTTCAGGGTTTAGGGTTTAGGGCTTAGGGTTTAGGGTTTAGGGCAAAAGGCAATGGTTGGGGTTCAGGGTCTGCGATGTAGAGTTTAGGATCCAGGGGGACAGGAGATGATCCTAAACCCTAAATGCCCATTGCCAAACTCTAGGCCCTGCAAACCGAATCTTTGACATCTTTAGCCTTACTATAAACCCACAAGCTTGTATGGAAGCCCCTTATATAATCCCTAATATTACCCTATATAATCCCTATACTATACCTAGTAGTAAAATCCCAATATAACCCCTATGTAACCCTAAACCCTACCAAAAAGGGGATCCAGCAAAGACAACTGTGCTTGGAGAAGGGGACCATCGTAGCTTCCATGCTTCTCTCTTTGGGGCTGCAGGTGTTCATGGCCCTTGCTCGGGCATGGTAGCCCAGGCTCAGGTAGTGATAGTGAGCTTTCCGCTCTAAAGCCTAAACCTATAGGGGCCTCCAATATATTTCCCTAGTAACAACTAACAACCAACAATTACAATTTTTTTTGTGGTTTAGAAACCCTAAGCCGAACTCAAAAGTCTGAACCTGCTGCAGGCAAAGTTCCTTACAATGGATGTGGATGGAGAATTAAAGTTCCTTGGCAGCCAGGGTTTTGGGTTTTGGCTGAGTTGTTTTAGCTTTGAGTGGGCCTGGAGCAGCAAAGGATTTGCTGCCTGTGCCCACAGGACTCAACTAGAACCGGCTGCTGCAGGCATCTACATTAACAAGATAATGGTGCTAGATTCCTTGTATAATTGAAGTATAGGCCTCAAACTGATATGGGCAATTATTTAAGCCCTCACCTTCTAGCCTTGGCAAAATTGATGCTCAAGCTCATATCCACACACTTCCCAGAAATCCCCAAAACCTTCTTAAACACTAAACCCTTAATCTCTAAAACCCTAAACCCTAGCCCTCAATATCCTTGCATGATGCATGCCACTTCGTGTACCCAAGCTAAGTAGCCGGGTGGGGACACATGAAATTTTGGGGCTCCTATAATGGGAATGTATGGATTTTTCTGGCCAAAGAAACTCAGCAACTGGGAGGGAACGTTGGGTCACAGGGCTTACTTTTCAAGGACTATATAGGAACCACTGTAAACCCTAAACCCGAAACATAGGAACGACTATCGGGATCCGGTCCCTTCTCGTCCTTGTAACTAACCCTCAAACCCTATATCCTAAGCTCGAAATCCCAAACCCAAAGGCGCATGGAGGCAAACTTGCACCAATGAGGTGTAATTCCCAGGGTATAGGACATAAAAAGTGACACAAGATTCCCCCACCCACGCAAGCCCTGAACCCTAAACCCCAAACCCTACACCCTAAGCCCTAAACGTTTAAGCCTAAACCTTAAACAAAAACCCTAAACTCTGAGCTCCAAGGTTTACGGATGAGTACAATACGGAGCAAGACCGGCAGATTTGGAACCTGACGCCGGCGGAGGTCGGTTCCAAAGTGGACGAAGTCGAGACGCTTGGACATCAGGGTTTTAGGGGTTTTGGGGGGGTTTAGGGTTTTTGTTTTTAGGGTTTTAGGGTTTAGGGTTTTAAGATCGTAGGGGTTTAGGGTTTTGGGTGTTTCGGGTTTCAGGGTTTTGAGCTTCCCAAACCCTAAGCCTCAAACCCTCAGCCGTAAACGCTCAACTCTAAACCCTAAACCCCTACTCCCTAAATCCCTAAACCCTAAATCCCTAAACCCTAAACGCTAAATCCCTAAACCCTAAACCCTTAATCCCCAAACCCCGGAGCTCCAAAGCTGAAACGCTGCAATGCTAAAACCCTGCATTAGTGGTGAGCAAGCTCGCAAGGTTGAGGGTTTAGGGTTTAGCGATTTAGGGTTTAGGGTTTAGGGTTTGGGGATTTAGGCTTTAGGATTTAGGGTTCAGGGATCTAGGGGTTTAGGGTTTAGGATTTAGGGTTCAGGGATTTAGGGTTGGGGGTTTTCAAAGACTTTAATGTTTGTAACCCTAGACCCTAGGTTTGGGGTCCCAAATATTCTTGTGAAGGGCCATGTTCCATGGCTTAGGGACCCAAACCCAAGGGTACCAAGCCTAAGGGTACAAAGGAAGACTCCCTGAGGTTTAGTTTACCGGGATGAGTAGGTCAGTAGGTTTGCAGGTAGGGTTTATGTCTTAAGCCTGATGGTGGGTTGTCTAGGTTATGGTCACTCTTTGGGCCTTCCATCACAACACGGCCCCTAGTATTTAGTGCACCCCCAAAAGGGGCCAGAGTTTTGATGACCTTTATAGTTTGCAACTTGAGTTCCTTTCAACACTAAGCCACATTGGGGTTTTGGGTATTTCTGCATATCCTGCGGCTGCACATCCGCTCCCACTGTTTCAGCTTCAGCTGGGCAGTTGGGGTATCGATTTTTGACTTCTGGAACAGTGGACCCGGAGCATGACCTCCCTTAACAAGACTTGGGTCGCAGGTTATGTGAAGGCAGGTGCCGGTCAGGGGCCAAGAGGTTGGGTGCAAATGCTCAAGGGACTCCAGGGGTCAGTGCTACGGGACTTGGGAGAATCTTGTAGTAGACTCCAAAGCCAGAGCCCTTGCCCGCGAGTCCGAAGTACTGTAATGTAATTCAGTAATTTCGCCGCTCCACTCCCGTATATGTTAACATATCCCGACATAACTCTCAGGCAAACCCAGTGGAGAAACATCTTGAACGGGGACACTGTAGGCCCCAATACAGCGTGAGATGCCATCATTCTTTTGATGGCCGTACTATCTTACAAGCAAAATGTTATCTTGCTTGGCTCCATCACCAACCCTGAACTCTACGCCTCTAAACCCCTAAACCCCTAACCCGAAACCCCAAATCCTAAACCCCAAACCCTAAACCCTAAAGCCCAAGCCAGTACCAACCGAGGCTCCACGAAAAGATGTTCCAGAAGCCGTTCCTTCTGGAGAACTTGGCCTCCAAGCGCTTTCTGCTGCACGAAAGGCCGCCCATCACGGAAGACACCGCGAGGCGGCTTAAGGTAAAGGACCGTACCAGTACCAGTGTTGTTTAGGTTTAGGGTTGAGGATAGTTTAGGGGGTTCAAGGTTTAGGTATACACTTTTTAGAGCTATAGCCTCAGTATCAAGTTGAGGATTTGCCCAAAACTATTCCATCATAATCCTTGTATAGCTATAGCCCTATAGTCCCCACTTTAATGTTTTGTTTAATCAGGCCCCTGCCGTAGGCCATCCCAGTTCCGGCTGCCTAGTTCTGGCAGTTCCCAAGTGTGAATTAGATTTAGAACCCTAAGCTTAACACCCTAAACTCCAAGCCCTAAGCCCTAGCCCAAAATCCCTGTTAGACCGTCATTCCCAAGGGCAAATGGGGTCTAGGGTTTGGGGTGCGGGGATACATCGGATGACCTTTAAGTGCACCTGCTTGGAGGGTCAGGGGGACTTAGTAAGTGGGCGAGTCATTGGGATATCTAGGTTTACTATCTGGCTCATAGTGATCATAAGCTGGGTAATGACCCCCGCCCATTAACAGTTGGATAAGAAATATCATAAAAGTATGCATGTAGATGTGCATGTATATATGGCCCTTAATTTTACCCCAATCTTAGACTGTTAACGGGTGGACGCAGTACCCAAGTTTTAAACTATGCTTGCTATGTCGACCCTTCAAGTGTAGACGCTCCTGGTCGGTTGTCTTCCGGATCTCCCAGGCTCCCCCAAGACCTCCAGAGACGAAAGTCCGAACCCTCACAGCGTTGAATAGAGTTAAGTGTTTGGAGTTTAGCTTCACGGTTTCGAGTTGAGTGTTGAGGGTTTAAGGCTTAGGGCAGCCAACGCCGACAGACAGCAGCATTTTCTCTTTCAACGTAAGCTTCACAAAGCAGACATAAGCATGAAATATATACCTAAACCCCAAAAGTATGTAGAATAATCGCATTTGGTGACTTTTTTAGGTTCTTTGGGCTATTTTTCTACCTACTTTTGTGGTCCAGGTAACCCACATGTAGAGGTGGGGTTCCTCATTTCGAAAAGGAAGGAGTTTGGCGGCCTGTGACTTTCTATGCAGGTCGGACCCGCTGAATACGACTTTGGCACAGCTTCCTGACAAGGACCAATCTTTTCCTTGTAGGTTTAGGGTCTAAGATTTAGGGTTGAGAGTTCAGGGTGTAGGGTTTAGGGTTTAAGGTTTAGAGTTTAGGGCAACAATGTCCAAAGATGAGATACATTATCTTATAGGGTCAAAGTTACAGTCTAAGGTTTAAGGTTTAGGGTTCAGGTGGGATTTCCCAAATGCTGTACACCAGCATGCCTTGGATGCTGAGTGCTGGCGTAATGTCCAAAATGGGGGATGCTGGGCGATGCCAGAACATAAGATCAGGAATATAGGGGTGTTTTCCTTGGCTTTATAGGTTTAGAGGCAAGGGGCTTAGGATTTGAAAGCGTTTAGGGCTTAGGAGCAGCTTCTTTTGATTGACCATCTGACAGGAGGCACGTACTTCTTCGACCTGCGCAAGTTAGCAGGGGGATTTCTGGAAAAGGGGTCCTGTAGGATGCTAGGGATATATGGATACAACGCTAGAATCATGGACGTCCCTGTTGAATGAAGGCTCATAGGGCAGCCCGAAGAAGCCCGCATACCAAGTTCATGAAGCATTGGGAAGCAGAGAAGAAAATCACAGGGGAGGCTGCCAGCATTCATATACACATAATGTCGAAAGACCCCGTCACCCATCCATTTCCAAAAACATCCTGTGTAAGCTTCAGAAAACGTGCGTTTCTGAAGGTATTTTTCCTCAACCCTTCTTTGCTGTGCGTATGGGGCATAAACTTCTGAGATGTTGCAAACCCTGGCAGAGCCTCCCCAGTTTTGAGCTGTAAGCACCTGAGACATCCGCAAGGTAGCTGAACCTCCAATTCTTCCCTCCGCCCCACTTTAGTGGGTCTCAGTAAGCAATCAGGGAATATCTGAATATATTTCAGAATATAGGGATTGTACAGGGATAATATGCCCCTAATTATTCCCTACTCAGAACCAGTACGTAAGCCATGGTAGACTCCGGCTGGGCCTTCAGCCCTGTGGCGGTCTTGTGGTCCTATCTAGCGGACCCTTCAGATCCCAAGAAGCTCATCCTAGACCCGAAGCCCTTAGTCTTAAACCCTAAACCCTGAATTTGAAAACCCTAAATCTGAAACCCCAAACCCCAAACCCTAAACCTTAAGCCCTCAACCCTAGTATTCAAGCCGGGCCCTGGGCCCCAATTGGCCGGCGTGACACATCCAGGAGACAATGCCAGAGCCCTTCAAGAACGACACGGACGAGGCAAGAGTCACATGGGGGACTTTCAAAATTATGGTCCCTTTTTGGGTCCCTATTATAATACGGGGCCTAATACGGGGCCTAATTTAGGGGACCCAAAAAGGGACCATAATTTTGACAATCTCCCAGATGGACGGGGGAGCAAGGAAGG